>BQNB010000484.1:0-96807 GCA_026074375.1 Tanacetum coccineum | reverse complement strand
CATAATTAAACTTCCCCAAAAATAGACTTTCTAAAAATAACAGGTTTCTATAAATAGCAGGTTTCTATAAATAGCAGGTTTCTATAATTCACAGGTTCGAATTATATATATATTATATATAATTAATCATGTTTAACCCATAACAATTATCAAATGACAATTTATACCCTTCCACTTATTTTTCTCAGAATCTATACATTATATTAACATGCCATAATCAGTCCTTATAGTTTTAGAAATTACAAAACAAGTCCCTTTACTTTAAATACCTAATTCGGCATGCATTTAATCCACCAAAACCCTAAATTGATTTTTCCCCAATTATTAAGAAATCATTACACAATCATTGGCATTAATTAAGCATGAAAAATATAAAAACCCTAACCCTAATTCGTTTCCCAATTTATTTCTTCATTTCTTTCATAATTCGAAATCGGCAAGAATTAAAAACTCCACAATAATTATTTCGAGTTCCTCTAAAAATTATTTAGCATTTTATCTGACTTATACATGATATATACAAGCTGAGAAAAATATAAAATCGTTGGTAACAATTATTTAAATGCCGATTTCATTTCTTGCTAAAAATTAGGGTTTAGAACATGATTAATCTAAATCGACCCCTAGATCATGCCTAATAATTTTTCTCATGAACATACTGAATTAACATGATGAAACTTGAGTTATAAAAATACCTTTGACAATTGTTGATGATTTTATGAATTTATGAAGGATTTTCGAGTCAAATGAGTACCATAAATCAAACCACACCTTAACCCAATGAACCAGCAATTTTCCTAGCTTCCCTTGATCTCCAAGAACCCTAGAAAAATCGTTCCTTGCCTTGGAAAAATCTTATGTGCCGCCTTATTGATTTATTAGGGTTCGGAAATTGGTTTAAAATGAATTTACAAATGAAAAAAATGTATATAAAAGATATACTCAAGAGGAATGCCGAGATTTTGGGTTTTGAATGGACTAACATCTGATTTTTATTTTAAAAAAAATTATCTTAATATTATCCTTGATTTAATGTATTTAAATTAATTGTATAAGTATATAAATACATAATTTCGGCTTAATAAATACATATATATAATATTTATTATTTTTCTTGCATAATATAAGATATTATAATCTTATAAAAATTTTATACTTGTCACATGATGTACTTTATAATTTATAACACTTGATTGAATTTTATTCATGCTTTTATTAAATTTTCTGACATTAGGGGCATTTTGGTAATTTTGCACTTGTTCTGATTTTAGGGTTTTACACTAGCAATTGGCTTGAACGTCTTCCAACAGGATCCATCTCCACATGGGAGGATCTTACTACTTGTTTCCTTGCTCAATTCTTTCCACTAGGAAGGACTACAAAACTATGTAACGACATCCTGATATTCCAACAACATCAAGGAGAGTCTCTTTCTGAAGCATGGACTCGTTTCAAGGACTTACTCAAAAAAGTCCCTCATCATGGCATCGATCTTTGGCTCCAAGTCCAAATCTTTTATGATCATTCTGATCGAATGGATAAGAGACAACGTGAAGAGGATGATACTTGTAACCTCTGAGTAATGATACATGAAACACCATTGTGAACATGAGATAGTTGAGGAGGTAACGCCAAACGATAGGAAACCTCACCAACGCGATCAAGAATCTCAAACGGTCCTATGAAACGAGGACTAAGCTTGCCCTTGATACCAAAACGCCTGACTCCACGTGTAGGTGATACTTTCAAGAAAACATGTTCACCCGGCTGGAATTCTAACGCTCTGCGATGCCTGTCGGCGTAACTCTTCTGACGAGTCTGAGCTTCCTTAAGCTTTTCCCTGGCGATGGCGACCTTTTCATTAGTCACCTCAATCATCTTCGGACCCTCAAGAATACGTTCACCGACCTGATCCCAACAAATAGGAGCACGACATTTCCTACCATACAACATCTCGAAAGGAGCGCATTTAATGCTCGCATGCCAACTGTTATTGTAAGCAAACTCCACTAGACATATATAGTCATCCCAATTTCCTGCCCATTCTAAAGCACATGAACGTAACATATCCTCTAATGTTTGAATCGTACGCTCCGACTGTCCGTCGGTCTCAGGATGAAAAGCTGTACTAAACTTGAGCCTGGTTCCCCAAGCTTTCTGTAAACCTTTCCAGAAACGAGACGTGAAACGTGGATCTCTATCTGACACGATCGCTGATGGAGTACCGTGTAATCGAACAATTTCTTGTTGGAACATTTCTGCTAATTTACTAACGGGGTAATCCTTACGGATAGGAAGAAAATGTGCCGATTTAGTCAAGCGATCTACAACAACCCAGATAGCATCGTGCTTCCTCTGAGTCCGTGGTAACCCGGTAACAAAATCCATGGATATTTCGTCCCACTTCCAAACAGGAATCTCTAACGGTTGCAATAGCCCACTTGCACGTTGGTGTTCAATCTTAACCTGCTGACATGCTGACATGTTAAACCCTACCTGACACAAACGTAGCAACTATCGCGCGTCATACCACTCCACCAAAAAGTGTTGCATGCTTGCGAGATCGTTATACATCTTCGATCGAACCAGATGAATCAAAAATGTGAGAAACTATAGCCTCAAGCATGCAAGGACTCTCGAAGTGTAGGATCCTCTGGTACGCATAATTTAGTACCAGCTGCCATAAAATGCCATCGTCATCAACGACAAACCTCGATCATAGCTGATCAATGATTGAATAATGCCCAGGATTTCTCTCCGTCTCCTTCTGATCTATCATGATCTATAATGTAGATTTAGTGTAGGCTCAACCCACAGACTAAGCCAGAAACCAATCTGTCCAGAACACATAACTCGATACCAAATCTTCAAGGTCACGAATAATCCCTTCTTCCACCTTGATACCAGCTATCATTCCCGACTTCCTACTCAAAGCATCAGCCACTACATTCGCTTTACCCGGATGGTACTGAATGTTGGTGTCATAATCCTTCAATAACTCCAACCAACGCCTCTGTCTCATATTTTAAATTCTCTGTTGAGCGTGAATATATATTTAAGCTCGTATATGATCGTAAAAATATCACATGTTTCCCATAAAAGATAGTGTCACCAAATTTTGAGAGCGAAGACAACGGGCTGCAAACTCCAATCTAAGTAAGGATAGTTCACCTCATAGGGCCTTTAGGTTAGTTTCCGTGAGCATAGGCAAACACTTTCCCAGCTGCATGAGTTACACACCCAAGACCCTTCATTATAAACATACTGTAAATCTGAAATTCCACCTAAACCAGAATGAAGAGTAAAGAATAGGCCGAGTAAACCAAACATAAATTCTTAAGCTCTCAAAGCTCTTTTCTCGCTCTTCAATTCCATACAAACTTCTCACCTTTTCGCATAAGCCTGGTTAAGGGTAAGGCTAATCGTGAGAAACCCTTTACGAATCTGCGGTAATAACCTGCTAATCCAAGAAAACTTCGTACCTCGGTCACAAATGTCGGTCTTGGCCATTTGGTGATAGCCTCAACCTTCGCCGGATCCATAGTAATTCCTTCTGCCGAAACAATGTGACCCAGAAAAATGCCAACCTTACTCAACAACAAATTCGCACTATTGAAAACTTAGGCATATAATTTTCTTCTCCGTCGTAAAATTTGTAAAATAGTGTGCGGAGAAGCCCTCGTTCCTCTTTAGACTTAGAGCAGACCAGAATATCATCAATTAACACAATGACGAACTTAGTCCCAGAATTCATTGAAAAACTCGGTTCATCAAGTCCATAAATACAGTTTGAGCAGTTCATGAACCAAAAACAAAAGGCATAACCAAGAATTCATAATGAACCATGAAAACGTGTGGCGAAAAGCAGTCTGGCAATGTCCTAGCTCTTTCACCTCAGCAAATGATGGTACCAATCGTAACTCAATCTTGGAAAAATGTTAGCGCCCTGAAGTCTGATCAAATAAATCATCGATAACTTGAAGAGGGATAACGTTACGAATGGTGATCTTATTTAATTCACGGTAGTCGATACATAAATCTCTTCTCCTCTACCGTCCTTCTTCTTGACAAAACAGAACCGGTGCAACCCCATGGAGTGATAACCACTCGTGGCGCGAAAAAAACTCGCTCCAAACAACTCCTGTAACTGATCCTTCAACTCTTTTAACTCAATCGGTGCCATGCGATAAGGAGTTTTGGAGATAGTCTCAGCTCTGGTAATAAGCTCAAAGTTAAAAATCACTCACCATCGCGAAATAGGAGTTAATTCCTGAAGTTCTACCGAAATACATCCTGAAATTCGGGACATACTCGGCTGATCATGAATAGAATAAACGTCATGTAGTCCGTGTCATGAATGTAGCCAGAAAACCTTCACAGCCATGCGATAGTAAGGTACGTGCTTTTAAAGCGGAAATGATCTTCACAGATTTTCCCGGTAAGGAACCATGATAAATAAATTCAGGAGTATGAATATCGCCGAATATAACACGACAGGAATGACAGTCAATCGTAGCAACGGTGTCGCTGCTAACCAGTCTATACCCAGATTATGTCAAATTCCACGACAATCCAAGGGAATGCATTAACTGAACAATCTTGTCATCAAACTGTAGAGGAAGATCTCTATATACATGGGTAATACGTGCGTAGGTCATTTATGGGCGGGATATACATACATTACATGATCAAGTAAATATAGGTGTCATAGTAAAACATGAAGCAAACTTGGTAGAATATCACAGAATGTTCACACCCCTTACAAATAAAACAAATACTCTGAACTTCAACTGCAAAACGTCCACATAAAAATAATGCACCAGTGATGGTACCTACGTATTGGCGCCTGATCCCAGATTAATATCACAGAGCACCGGGCCGTGATGCGCTGCTTCTTGTCACATGACCCGACGACAGCCATAGTGTTCTTCATAGCAGTCTCCGCAGCAGACAGACCACCTTGCCCCATATTGACAAGCAGTAACCCGCCTGCACGACGACCCTCTCCTGGATGTTCTACGACCACGAAGAGTATGCCACAACAGGGTTTTTATTTTGCGTATAACCCCTCCGAGGTAACCCTGGACAGCTGGGAACCGCGGACTTCAATGCATATATCATGAGACATGAAAATTTATGAGACATATAGAGAATAAACTGTTTATTTCAAAAGATTTACCTCGAGTTGGTAGATCGGTGGGATTGCTACTGCAGACCTAGTTCCTTTGGTCGCGTCCAGTACTAACTACATGTAACCATGAAAGCGATGTTAGATTCAAATCATATAATAGATAAAGAACGCTAACGATTAAGATTTGCACCTGTTGTTGCCGCTAGAGTAGTTGTTATTGTTGTTGTGGTTGTTGATTGTTGTTGTTGTTGCGGTAGTTACCACCACCGCCCTGCCTGTTTGGACTCGCATTGCGTCATTATTCTTGACCGTAAGTACTCCGATAACTACTTTCTGCTGAGTGTCCGACTGATATCGGTCATCCACTTCTTAAGCCTGGAGGAAAAGATGAATGGTAACATAATTATAAGGATAAGGAGGATAAAACATAAAACAAGGTCGTAAAGATTTGATTACTGAAGGTTTACCTCTTGTCTGAACGTTCGGACCTATCATAGTCATCCCTGTCACGAAGGATTTCTAAGTTGCGTGCAGCATCCGCAACCTGAGCAACATCCGTAAACTGTATACACATGACATGTCCGAGGATTGACTTATTAAACCCCAGATGAAAGTATCTTCGCCTGCACTCCTGCATGCCAGCAGCCTGTCCAAAAAACCATGCTAGGCGGAGGAAACCGCTCATGTACGCCAGTAACTAATTTTCACTCGCCCTTTGGCGGATAGGAATGGTACTCCCGCTTCAAGCGCTCTTGTATCTCGAGGTCCGAGGAAAAACTTACGAAGAACAGCACTTATGAAAGCCTGCCCAAGTCTAAGTACGGACCCAAACCATCTCCATCCATTTGCCTGCTTATATGCTTCCATCCAAGCCCAACGCGTCACCCTCAGAACTTATACACAGCAAATCTGGTCCTTAGAAAGCATCATTACAATCCAGTCACGCGAAGTTCATCTCCATATGGGAGATCAATTCTCAAGCATCATCCAACAAGGGCTACTGCCCTTCTCGAACGAACGGGGATTCAGCTTATTGAAGCGCTCAAGGCCAATTATGAATAGTTACTGGTGGAGGATTACTAACCGAACCTACAGCACACAGTGCGGTACTCTTCGCGAACATTGCTAGCATCTGTGGGAGCATGACATCCACGGCTGCCTGAACGGCCGTCGCGAGTTTCAGCATCGGTAAAAGTGTTCACCATCTGACATTTGCAAAAAAGGGTTTTAAATGATTAAGACGGTTAAAAGGTCCCAAAAACAAACGACAGAAGATAAACGTCGATACTGAAGGAAAACTAAAGTCTACCTAATCCCTCACAGGTCAAGTTTAAGACCTACAAGGGCGAAAAGCCTGAGCTCTGATACATAATTGTAACCAACCCACTCCGAACAGGAGGCCAAAACGTCATAATCATCTGTGTCATATCAAAGCATAATAAAGGCATAAAGTCAAAATGATAACATAGGACAAGGTGAAAGCCGGAATCAAACTCGTCTCCCATTTATATGATCAACATGAATAACGTAAAAAGAAGTCTAAAGGACGAAACATGTGGTCCCAAGATAGTCTAGCACATCAAAATGTCTGCGATAATAAAGAAAGGAGCTAAATAGGCCACTTCCTAAGCCCACACACTCTCATGCCCAATCTCCCTCTAGATATACCTGTCGAAATAAGAACGAGAAAAGAAATACGACTCGAGCATGAACGCTCAGTGAACGGAATATAAAACAATGTAACAATAAGGTCGGAAACCTGGATAATAAGATAAAGCACGGAAAGATCATAAGTGTATCATGAGGAAAACTGGAAGAATGCGTCATGAAGGAAGAAAAAAAACATGTAAAGCCAAGGTACTAAACAAGTAAAGATGTCATGAAATATCATGGATAGTAAAACATAACTAATAAGGAATCCCATGAGCTCAAATAATCACTACATGTCATAATTATAATGTCCTTGAATACATGCATATAATAGAGGCTGCCTCAACATGTCATAGAGGGTGGACCTCTTATAATAATAATGGGTGGAGGGATCAGCCTCCACATGTGAAGGGAATGTAGAGCACACACCAACCAATCACCATGACCGTGTAAACATGTAAACTAGGATGCACCCATACGCCCCTGAATAATAATGGCCAAACATGAAATATAAATCTGGTGACATGAAAAGGGACGCCAGCGTGAAATCACTCTCAACAGCGAACAGAGTCGTGACAACAGTGCCTCAATGTACACGGTCATGTACCAATCCAAGAACTAGGTGGTAAGTCATTAACTCAAGGATCATGGCGTATATAAAGCTCGGGCAATAGAATAATCATGAAATCAAACATGAAAAGGATCATGGCAAAACCATAAAAATGGGGAAGCAATAGCTAGTTTTGGGGATGATATCATAAAAAGAATGGAATGTCCTTACGAAAGGACGAATTCTTGAACCTTATGTCCAGCAGTAACGGAAAGAGATGGATAAAAGATGGAAGCTTACTCGCTTAACGCGATTCTACAGGCTCAAAGGACATATAAAATATACTGTTCATGATTGGGGTTACTTTCCATTTTAGTAACTTTCTATTTTGAGTAACTTTCTATTTTTTAGTAACTTTCAATAAATAGCAATGATTTCCTTGATTTAGTACATTCCAAGTTAAAACATATTCCATGATTAATATGTTTCATTGTTAGATTGCTTGTTATATTGGGAACTTACCAAAAATAGCAGCTTCTAATTATATGAAAGTTTCCAAGAATAACTTTCCTTAATTAAACTTCCATAAATGATAACTTTCCTATTTCATAGTCTTCCCATAATTTAACTTTCCAAAAATAGACTTCTAAAATAGACTTTACCAAAAATAGCACTTTTCTATATATATAAGTTTCCATAAAAGGCATTTTCTATAAATACCGTTTCTAAAAATATAAGGTTTGCCATCATTAGCATGTTTCCTATAATTAGCCAAGTTTTTATAAGATAGCAGGTTTCTATTTCTATATTATGTAAAGAGATTTGTGTAGCAAATGATACATAACTATTAATTATATATAAATAACTTATGTTATTTTTCCACTAGGTTGTTACACAGTTATGTCTACATCCACCCACCCTATTATCGTCCTATTTGATTCCAATATTGAGGATGCTTTTTCCTCTACACATACTTCTGACTATACTCCGGCTTCACCAGACTATTTCCCAGCCTCATCGGGAAAACACCTCTCCTGATCCTTCAGATGATTTATCTAAGTATCTTTTGGCTTCGCTAGCCATCTCACCTTTTCACGATGATCCATATATAAAGGTCATGCAAGCATATAATGCTACTAGTAATGAATCACCTATTCCACCACTACAAGCTCCTATTGCTCCACCAACTATTTTGCCTCCATCTCCAGTGTTACCACTATCACCAATGTTTGATCCTGAAGATTTCTTTCTTCCTGAAGAGATTCTGCCACCTCAGAAACGAGCCCGTTTCCTATCATCTTCCTCTACTAATCCTTCTGCTCCGCCTCAAGTATTTGAGATTAGAGAGAATTATCATGGCGCTCCAGACACGTCTTACGCACGTCATGAAGAACAGATCGAAGATATTTTGAATCACTTAGATGAACTCTCTCTTGACCACGTTGAGGAAATGGAAGATAATGTAGAAGGTCTTGTTGACGGTTGAGTAATCATACAACAAGATTTTGACAAACTAAATACCAAACTTCAAGAAGCCCGTGCTCAGATTGTTGGACTTCAGAGAAAGCAAATGGGACATAACGACAAGATTGCTCTTGCTCGCTTCAGGATTTCTACTCTAGAACTAATCATCGAGGATATCCAGGTTCGCCACCAATCAGATATGAAGAGTCTTTTTGGATACAATCCATGAGCTCAAGAACCACAAGGGAGGACCACCAGACTACTAGACTAGATCTTTATCATTACAACTTTTGTTTAGAATCCAACCATGGGATGTGTGACATAAGTATCAACACTTGTCAAATTTTGGTTAGGTAAGATATATAGACAAGTTACCTATGATATAATAAAGTGGTGATTCCATTATATCTTACTGTTCCATGATATAGATCTATGTATGTCATGATTGTTTATCCTATGTCCTGTATTACGACTACTCATGTATCGTTATCTTCGTCCTCATCAGTAGGATCTTCATCACCAGTTAGGTCAAGTACACCCCCATAACCAGAATATCACTTTGATAAGTTATCTAAGTGGTCTCTAAAAAGTAAACCAATCCTCGAGAAACCTAATGAGTCAGATGCTTATTAGAGTATCCATCTCTGAAAGTCTTAAATTCCAAAATTCCTGTTATATCCTGCAATGTAATATCAAAGGATGTGTAATTCTTTGTTAGAACTTGTATCAAAAATAATAATCCATACAATGATGTGTCAAATAATTTTAATACCACTATGTATGAAAATTTTGACAATAACTTATGATACGATTCTTACTTGTGTTGTATTGTAAATATTGATAGAATGGCTCCCAAGAGAACATCAACATCTACAACACCAACTATGACTCAGACCGCCATCAGGAAATTAGTTGCTGATAGTATTGCCGTAACTCTAGAAGAAGCTGCCAACATAGCTCAAAGGCTAATGGATAAGGTACTAAAGCACAATTCTGTGCAAGGAACCAATGATCACAAATGAAAGTTTGATAATAGAAGAACCTTCACTAACAACAACAACTACCGTAACAACAACAAGCGCAACAATGATCACCACCAACAACAGAAAAGAAGGAAGGAAACCTTCTGGGCTTATGTTGCCACCCCGACTAAAAATAGTAGGTATGCTGGAAACCATCCTTGGTGTATGAAATGCAATATGCATCATACAAGGCCTTGCACTATCAAGTGTCAGATTTTCCATAAGGTAGGTCATCAGACCAGGAACTGCAAGAACAAGGGGCCAACCACTAGAAGCAACCTGCAACCAGTGTCAGTAACTTGTTATGCCTGTAGAGAAAAAGGGCATTACAGACATTAGTGCCTAAAAGCAAACAAGGGTGCCCGTGGGAAAGCATACATGCTGAGGGACAAAGAACGCTCCCCAAGACCTGAACGTAGTCATGGGTACGTTCCTTCTAAACCAACATCTAGCTAAATTATTATTTGATTCCAGAGCCGATAAAAGTTTCGTATCTATATCTCGTGCTTCTATGCTTAACATTCCATAAATTCACTAGATACGACCTACGACATTGAAATGGACGATGGAGACCTAGTAAGCACTAATACCGTCATCCAGGGTTGCACCTTGATTTTGTTAAACCAACCTTTCAAAATTGATCTCATGCCGATTTAACTCGGTAGTTTCGACGTCGTCATTGGTATGGATTGGTTATCCAAGTATCATGCTAAAATTTTCTGTGACGAGAAAGTCGTCCACATTCTAATCGATGGTGAAACTTTGATCATCCGAGGTGATCGAAGTAAAACACGACTAAGCCTCATATCATGTATAAAAAATGAAAGGTATATATCTAGGAGATCCGTCTTTCTTCTTATCTTTCAGAATGTGTCATTTGATTCGGAAATCGAGGAAAGCTTAACCCCTGGTACATTAGACCATTCAGGATCCTTAAGAGGGTCGGTCCGGTGGCATACACACTTGAACTTCCTGAAAAACTCAGTAATGTTCACACTACTTTCCACGTTTCTAATATAAAGAAATGCCTATCTAATGAATCTCTTATCATTCCAATAAAAGAGCTCCGACTCGATGACAAACTCAATTTTATGGAAGAACCAGATGAAATTATGGATCGAGAAGTCAAACAACTAAAACAGGGTCGTATTCCTATAGTCAAAGTAAGATGAAACTCTAAAAGAGGACCATAATTTACGTAGGAAAGCGAAGATCAAATTCGTGCCAAATATCCACATCTATTTTCAAACATCACCCAATATTCAACTAAATCTCGGGTCGAGATTTCTTTTAAGGTTGGGAGACTATAACAACCCACAATTTTCCTCAATGTAATTATCCATCTATTAAATTAGATGCAACCATTTTCATGGAAAGATTTTTTGCTTTATTCCATCCATAATGTAACGTAACTTACATTACCAAAGTAAACGAGCTCACACAACCTACCAATGCCAATTTCATCAACGTTTATAGCAAGTAAACGTTATAATATGTCAAGCAATATGTTTTAATCACCACTTTACCATATGTTATCTATTTAACGTACCTTTTATAACATTTAATTCAAAATGTATTTTATACGTTAACGTTTATATCAAAACCCTGATTTCATGTAAACTTTACATACAATACAAATGTACAAGCTTATAAGACAAGTGTACAAGTTATATATGTATAATATTTGAATATAATTCCCTCCTAAACCAATGTACAACCCCTTGAAGCACAATGTACAATCTGACAATGCATAGAATTCAAAATATACATTTTCCCTCCATTTTTCTAAAGGATTTCGTACAACCTCTTAGACACAAGTTACAAGTACTCAATGCACTAAATTTGAATCCTAGTTTCCCTCTAACACTCGTCCTAACCCAAAAACCTAACCCGAAAACCCTAGCAAACCTGATGCCACTTAAACTAGTTCGAACCAAGTTCATAGTTAAATTTTCAGATTCTGATCAGTTGATAAAACATAGGATCTGGGCAAAATTAGTAGGTGTTGGGTGTTAAGAAAAAATACTAGCTTGTAGCCCTATGTCTTGTGATCATTTTTCTAGGTGACTCGACCCGATTCGATTTAGATGAATTAGTTATAGCCGTAATGGCAAAGGTGCGCAGATTCTGTACACATGTAGTAAATGGCTGTTATCTCTAGATTTTTGTATAGTAACCCCTAAATATGTAAAACTAAAAGTTGTATAGGACTCAAATATCTAACCATGCTCACTGGTTTGAGCTTAATCGGAATTACGGTTTGTAAATGACAACCATTTCACCGGGACTTATGTTGGTTGTCCAAAAACAGCCATGACCTTTAATGATGTATCAACCAAGCACCCTCACTACCACCTTATCACCACCTTGGGCTCCAAATAAAACTCCTTAGGCACCACTCTTCACTCCTTGGCCACCACTCCAAGTTTACTTGGCCACTACTCCAAGTTTACTTGACCTCCACTTCATTTGTCCCTATATATATAGCCGAAACACACCCATACCTTTATAACTCACCATAAACTCAAACACATACTTGAAATGGTGTTCTAGCAGAGCTAAGGAAGAATAGGAAGAAGGTTAAGCTAAGTAGGAAGCCAAGATTAAGAAAGAGAAGCTCTTGATTCATCTCCTAAGGATTTCAGGTTATAATTGCTTGTTTTGACACATTTCATCATTTCGTGTACTAGTAAGTCTTCTATCTAGTTCAATAAGCTCTAGTTATGTTTAATATCATGTATGAACCTTGTTTTAATCCTTTGATCAAGCCAAACCATGTTAGAAACCCTATACTAAAATCGAACCCTAATTGAACCCTTAAAACTCTATAACCCTAAAAACATCTTTTTGAAAACCTAATAAGTTATAAGCCACAAGCTGTTGTAATAAGCTATTTCTATAAGCTCACTTATTACTTTTATAATCATTAAAACTTATCCTAAAAGCTCTAACCCATCAGGTTAATTTTTCTAAACCAAACATACCTATTTTGGATTTTTAAGCTCATAAGCTACAAGCTCGTAAAACTTACTTATTTTAGCTTATAGTAATAAGCTATAACCTGCAAATTGATTTTGAGATCAAAAATACAAGAATTATGGATTTTGGACTTAAAATGCAAAACGTTTCATGCAAAGGGGTATATATTGTAACATTTTGAAACTTATAAACTAGAGGGGCTGAAAGTGTAAGTATCCTAAAGTTAAAACCACAAGGGCCTGTTTTGCCATATTTCAAAGTTAAAGGTTTAAATGTTTTAAATATAAAGTAAAGGGTTAAATTTGTAAATATATATATATATACCAAGGGTATATATTTTCATTTTCATATTCTCAAAGGTATAAAATGTAATATTTTTATATTAAGTATAAAAATATATTTAAATATTATAAGACTCGATTTTATTAAAGCCCGACACATTTGTCGTTATCATTTATCGATCGAAACATCATAAAACAATTATGTTATATATATAACATAATTTATCATCTACTAACTTTTGAAGAAACTTAAAAGATAAAATCTTATCATTTACACTATAACGTATCACGTTACTAGGGAATTTCATGTGAGGGGCTTCATTTGGGTAGACGTTTTGACGAGTTGTTGGATTTACGATTTAAAGTGTCCTAGCTCCTCAAATGTTTACTACATGACCTATGGATTATGATAGCCCGAACAGTGATATGATATTTTCCCAAGTTAATAAACCAAATGAATATTTACGTTAAACTATAAAGTTTAGAATATCAACAATCAAACTGAGACTTGACATATTACCCTAGGTTGCGTGACGAGGCTGTTTATTTCTGTTTGAATTAAATTTCAAATCAATCAACTACCTTATCAAGGTGAGTTCATAGCCTCGCATTTTAATCTTTTGAATGTTTTATAAACCCGCGAGGGGGATACATGTTATAAACCATGAATACAAGTATTTTTTTCAACTGTATGCTATCCTGATATATTATTGCCTAAGTTTGCCTTCACTGCCAATATTTCTTAATCATGAACCATTAGTCACTTGCGAGTGAACGTGAATATTATAGATAGATCTATTGGGGGTGACGACTCCCGTTGGTGTACCCGTACATAGGGTAACCAAACGCACTATATTTGAGAACAATGGGTAACTTTGGCAAGTTACCTTTCCACAAAGACATTTGTTCCTCACTAATGTCACTGAGGTGATTTCCATGTTAAGGTTTGGTTGCATGAGCTTAGGGCAATAATATTGTTTTCCTTGATAATTGTAAATGCATGCAATTATTACCACTTATGATAACTTGTATTCAACCATCTTGTTTACAAATCTATGAATTTCACTCAACCGTTGTGTTGACCCTTTTAGCATGTTTATCTCAGGTAATTGAGCAAACTATGGCACGGAATGGCATTGGACTTGAGGACGTCCAAACTTGTTATCATTTAAACTTTATGTTTTCAATGTACTTTGGGACCTCTTTTGTAAAACTCTGATATATTATGGAATGATAACTAAATTTTCCAAAACGTCTTTTTTGAGTCGTTTTCTATGATTATGACTGTTGATTCACGAAGTAATACCCAAAATTAGCTTCCACTTCTATATGTCAAATAAGGGGGTGTTACTTATACTTGCCTGAATGTTGTGTTTTTAGTCAAAATCGGTATTTCTAGTTATTATAAATTTAAAGCTTGTAAAAACATACATCACTCCCCCTTTTTGATGATGACAAATAAAATTTCAAAAAGCAAATAAAATTACAACCGTAGCGAAGATGAAGACCGCCGTTGATGAAGTTCGTGTCTTGATATTGGCCTTGTAATTTTATGAAGGTTGAACATTGTCTTCCCCTTATGAGTCTTATATAGATTGTATACATGCATGTATGCTATTTCTCTTTGCTTCCGTATTGCTTGCTTTTTCCAATCATTAAGCTTTAAAGCTTTGCTTTCCTTCTCCCCCTTTTGTCAAATCAAAAGGCGGGAAATTGGTCTTTTATTGGAAGGTTGATATCTTTGTAGAAGAAAGAATATATATCATTGTACATGCTCCCCCTAGATCGTTGCTCCCTCTTGTTCGAAGGCGGGGATCCATGGGTCAACATCATTACCTTCGAGCTGTTCTTGGCTACAACTAGCAACAAGCAAACACAAAACAACATGATGTGCGGTCGTCGTAGGACTTCAACATGAAGTTTTACAACTCCCTAGGCAGTGTACCTAATCGTTGTAGTGTAGTATAGACAAGACTCGGTGGCTGTTATCGTTCTCTAGAGGAATAGGTTGGAAAGGCTCGAACATAATCTAACAAAGGTCTACGGGGTTGAGAGAAGATTCTTGATAACGCCTAAATTATACATGTTTTTGGCGGCGTTATTTGCAGTTATTTGATCATTTCTCATGAACTTTCGGTAATTAATCAAGTATATTTGCTATTATATGTTCTAGGTATGTGTCGTGGAAGAAAACGAAAGAATACGCGAAGATAAGAAGCTTAAACGAAGAAGTAAACTCAAGATAAAGATCCCCCGACACATGTCCACTGTTTTGGCCATAACTGAAGCATACAAACTCGGATTGAGTTGGTTCAAGCGGCCACAGAAAGAGAATTTAATTGTCTACAACTTTGGAAAAGGCCACTTGCTGAAAATACCAAAAGTGCGCCGCACTTGCCTAAAAATTGGCGCATTTTCTGTCTAATCAGCCTTGTTCACTGTTTTGATCATAACTCGGTCATATGAACTCCGTTTTAGTTGATTCAAGCGGACACGTGAAGAGAATTCAGTTGTCTACAACCTCGAGAAAGACCAAGTGCTGAAAGTACTAAATGTGCGGTGCACTTCTAAAAAAGTGCGGCGCATTTTTGTTCGAATTTAAGAGAATTTAATGCTATTAATTGGGACATCGTTTACACCTCAAGTGCAGCACTTATTTGTAAGTGTGCCGCACTTGGCCCCCGAAACAGCCTTTATAAGGCCCCTTTGCCTCTCATATCTCACACATCCTCACACCACTTTCTCTAGTTCGTTTAGAACACTCCAAGTGGGTATTTTTGGTGAACTTGGCTTGACAAACCAAGGAACCAAACACCGCCTTCAAACCACCATCACCACCATCTACTACCACCACTCTCCACCATAAATTTCTTGATTATAATCCATCTAAGTAAGTAGCATTGAAGTGTAATTCGAATCTATAAGCGATGTGACAGAATTGTTCATAGTTTCCGGATTTTACTTTGAATATAATAAAGTGTTCTTGGGAAATTCATGTGAAATCACCATATTTTGCCCTTGGAATTTGGTATAATCTTGTTTATCCTTTGAATATGATCTTTATTGAATTCATGATGAATGTTATGTGTTTTGTTACTTGTTTGATTATGGAGTAGTAATCTTATGTTTGTTTGGGCATTATGTGATCTTGGATATGGAGCGTTTGGATATGTGTTTATTGAAATGGTTAAACATGATTTTCTAAGTGTAAAGGCCGAAAGGATACTTATAAACTTATGTTTTATCATTCCACTTATTATATCGGTTATAATAACTTATAAAGGCCGAAAGGATTTGTTGTTATTAATCGATATAATCACTAGTTATATTTAAAGGCCGAAAGGATTTATAACTTGTGATAACTCTATTTTCTAAACTTATAAACACTATCCTAAACACTTCATTATCAAAGTGATCATTGCCTAAACAAACATACCTTAATCATTTGATTGAATCATCCTTTTATTGCTTTCTTTGCATTATTCGATATATGCTCGTCTTGGTTAATTTGATCCGTGACAATCATCTTAGCCTTAGCACCTTAATTACAAACTGTGAAAACTTCAATTCCCGTGGAACGACCTGGACTTACCTAAAGCTATACTATACACGAACGGGTATACTTCCCGAGTGTTGTGTTTTTAGTAAAAATCGGTATTTCTAGTATTATAAATTTAAAGCTTGGAAAACACACATCAAAGTTTTTGGCGCCGCTGCCGGGGAATTGTTTAAGTTGTTATAGTTTGTTGCTTATTTCTGGTGCTATTTTGTTTCTCAAAAAATTTCAAACCCGCCGTACCGTTTTCTGGCAAACGGAAACCAAAAATCATTTTTCTCCAGGAAGTACGCCGCACATCTTATTTGTGCGCCGGTTTTCCTGTAAACCCAGAAAGTACGCCGCACTTTGTACACCAACGGGAGTCGTCCACCCTCATAGATCTAATCCACAACTATTCACGTTCACTGCAATTATTAGTGATAATGGTTCATGATTAAGAAATATTGGCAGTGAAGGCAAACTTAGGCAATAATACATCAGGATAACATACAGTTGGAAAAACACTTGTATTCATGTTTATAGCATGTATCTCCTCACGGAGTTTAGAAAACATGTAAAGGTGGGACTATGAACTCACCTTAATTTAGGAAATCTGATTGATGTCAAAAGTGACTCAGATGATATTAAACGGCTTTGTCACGCAACCTGAGGTAACATGTCAAGTTTTAGATCGATTGTTGATATTACAAACTTTGTTTTATAAAGTTTAGGGGTTTTTGGTTTGATAACTTGTGAAAATATCGTATCACTGTTCGGGCTATCATAATCCAGAGGTCATGTTGTAAACGTTTTGCAGCGAGCTAAGGACACTTTAAATCGTAAATCCAGCAACTCGGTCAAAACGTTATATACCCAGGATGAAAACCCCTCACATGAAATTCCTTAGTAATGTGGCACGTTATAGATTAAATGATAAGATTTTATTATTTTAAGTTTCTTCAAAAGCTAGAGGATGATAAATTATGTTAAATATATAACTAATTATTTTATTGTGTTTCGATCGATGAATCGATAACGACAATGTGTCATGGTTTTTAATAAAAATGTGTCTTATAATATTTAAATAATTTTATAATTTTTATAAAAAATATTACCATTGTTACCTTTTTGAGAATGCAGAATGACAATATATACTCTTGGTTTATATATATTTACAAAGTTAATCCTTTTAATATAACTTTTAAAATCTTTAAACCTTTAACTTTCAAGTGTGACAAAACAAACCCCTGAAGTTTAACTTTAGGATAATTACATTTGCCAAAAATCCCAATAGATCTATTCATAACATTCGGGCTCATAATCCAGTAACTGACAGTTCATGATAATGGGCTCAATTTGGGTTATCGCTACTTAGGCAACACGTAATCATAATGTAAAACTTATCCACTTGTGTCCAATTATAAAATAGTGCATGTTTCTTACCCCAAAAACTTATAAAACAAATCATGTAAAACGTGGGGCTATGAACTCACCTTGAGTGAGCGTATATCAAGTATATCATAGAAAATGTGTCACGGTAATGATCGAGTGCAACCTAATCCAATATAGGTCGTATAAGTACTAATCACTTTGAGTAACTACTACCATATACAATTCTATATAGCTCAATCACCATCTAATCGTTTTAGTGAAATCATATTTATAAAGTGAAAACGTTTATAAATATACCTTTAGTAAAAATGACATAACTTTATCGTTTTAGGTCCGTTTCTTACGTTTCTTATGTCCACGCTTTCGTATTAAGACGAGTTATCAAAATATTACATTTTCATATTTTTGACCTACTGGTGAACAGTACTTTTACTGTTCATAACAGTTTATAAAATTATTTTTATAGATTTAGTTATCGTAAAACCCGTAAATGTCGTATTTTATTCGTTATAGCTCCATTTTTAGCGATTCTTTCGAGCACGTCTTTGTTATTAAAAGTTTTATCATATTAATGATGTTTTAAAAATGTATAAATCTGACATGAATAGTAACTTTTATAAAAATAGTTTTATAAAAGTATTTTTATACATTTAAGTATATAATCTTGCGTAATTCATAACTCCTTCGTTATTAATTGAAAAATTACGATTCTTATCGTTTTGGAATCCTAAAAATATGTGTTATCTGTGAAAAATAATAAAATTTACATTTTAAATGTATTTTATAACTTGTTTTTATAAAGTCTCTTTTATAACGCGTATAACTCGTAAACTATGTATCTTTTTCTTTATTAATCTGTTTTTTGAGTTTCTTACCTTTTTGGAATCGTCATGAGGTGTACTATTTTTATAAAGTGTCAAACCTACTGTCTTGGATTAGAAATCCAATAGCCCTTTTATAATACTTATGTGTACTCATTTTTATTTCTTGTTTTATGTACTTTTCTATTTAGTAAATTACCACAAATCTTCCACAAACCTTAATTTCATATGTCATACATATTATTATGTCCATTTTTCCATCATATGTCTAAGAGTCCATGGTATGAATCCTTATTAACACCTTTAAATCATAATTTATTAAGTAAACCCTAATTTAACAAGTTTCTACATAAACTTTTTATACATAAACCAAGAGTGTACAAGACTTATACTTCCATTATAACATCATATTAGCATCCATATAACATAAATAAAAGTCCATGAAACAATGAGCACAAGTAAAAATCCCTTTTACATATTTAAAAGTATCCTAATGGCGATTTTGCTACATAGAACATATATATGCATAAAACGATAAATGTAAAGACATAATGAGTTTTAGATGACCTTAATGAGATGTAAGATGATGGAAAATGTGATCTAAACCCTTGTTTAGATGAAAAATCCAAGCTTACACAACTTGAAAATCCTAGTTTTCCAAGAAATCCCTAATCTTGCAATACTTGCTTAAATACTTATAACACCTTAACCAAGCTTCCAAACCTTTTTAGTTAACCTTAGATATCATTGTAGGATGTGTGTAAATGTTGTAAGAAAGATTTTGTATTGATTTGTATTGGGGTGCTTGGTTGCCGTGGGTTAAAGGAGAGAAAAGGAGAAAGAGTTTGGTTTTTGATAAGTGTTTTAAGAGTGTGTGTTATGACTTGCAAGGCATGTAATATATACATCCTAGGTTGGTCAAAGATCATCAAGAGAGTCCAAGGAGGGGGTGAGGGCTGGTCAAGGGACAAAGGGGAGCAAAACAAGGGTCTTTGGTCAAGATGATAAATTTTTAGTCCAAGTCTTGGTTAGTTGTTGTAGTACAAGTCTTCTAGTGTTGTATTTGTGTACTTCTTGTCTCCTTAGACCTCATAATCATGAAATTTAGGGGGGAGTACTAGAAGTGTTTTTGATATTTTACATAAATATCATGCATTATTTACAAGTTACATGATGTAGTTTTTCATATAAGATAAATATTTGATGTATTCATGTCCTAGCTAGTTTATTTCATGTACCATTTGACCAACAATGATAACTTGGGTAAATTTTTAATAAAACTTTAGGTAGTGGGTATAAAAATAAGTATTTATTGAAGCGTAGATTAATTATGATGGTTCCGGGTATACCTAAATGAAATTTTATCGCGAAACGTACACAATTTACGTAACCAATAAAATAAAATGAACAATGTTAATAATTATCCTCAAAATAATTACTTAACACTTGCTTGATGTAAACATTTAATTGTTTAATGCCCGTTTACATTGAATAATCATTTTTAGCTTATGCGATTTAACTTAACGATTACGATTTAAAGCAACCGCGTATAATACTAAAAATACATAGTGAATTTATTGACGTCGTAAATGACCCTAAAACACAGGGTGTTATAAAGTCCATCGTTATTCTTTCCCAGTTCTATGTAGGAATCTCTGGTTGTATCAGTAAGCCGGATGGCTTCTAACATTCTGCTTTAACTCTAGAACATGTCAAACACTTGTCGACATATTCAAAGATTATTTCCTTCATGTTAGGCCACCAATAGAGTTTCTTAAGATCCTGATACATCTTGTCAGAACCTGGGTGAATGGAATACTTTGATTTATGGGATTCATGCATGATCAAGTCCCTTAGATTACCAAAAAGTGGTAACCAACTTCGATTCTTGATACATCGGGTTCCATCAGGACGTACTTCAAATGCTTTGTCCATTCCTCATAGGTTCTCAGCTTTGATGTTCTCTTCTTTGATTGCCTCGGTTTAGGCTTCGAGGATTTGTGATGGTAATTTTAGGTGAAGAGTCATGACTAATGCTCTAACTCGAAGTGGTTTGATTCGTTCCTTCCGGCTTAAGGCATCTGCTACAACATTTGCCTTTCCAGGATGGTAGCGAATCTCACAATCGTAATCTGCAAGCAATTCTAACCAACGGCGTTGTCTCATGTTCAACTCTTTCTGATCAAGGATATGTTGAAGACTTTTATGATCAGTGAACACAGTACACTTTGTGCCATACATATAGTGTCTCCAAATTTTAAGAGCGAACACTACTGCTCCTAATTCAAGGTCATGTATGGTATAGTTTTCTTCATGAGGCTTGAGTTATCGAGATGCATATGCAATAACTTTTTCTCTTTGCATTAATACTGCTCCTAGACCTTGATGTGATGCATCACAGTAAACGACAAAGTCATCTTTTCCTTCTGGTAATGGTAAGATTGGAGCTTCATAAAGTTTCTGTTTTAGCAGTTGGAAAACTGACTCTTGGTTTTCTCCCCGGATATACTTCTTGTTTTTCTGGGTTAATTCAGTCAAAGACTTTCCAATCTTCGAAAAACCTTCGATAAATCTATGATAATAGCCGGCGAGTCCTAAGAATTGGCGTACTTCTATGGGTGTGGTAGGAGATGCCCAATTCTTAACTTCTTCAATCTTGGCGGGGTCAACGTGAATTCCTTGACTGTTAATTACGGGCCCGAGAAACTACACGATACTGATCCAGAAATCACACTTGGAAAACTTAGCATACAATTTCTCATTTTTGAGTAATTTTAAGATTTTTCTTAGGTGATCTGCGTGTTCTTCTTTGTTATGAGAGTAGATAAGAATATCATCAATGAATACTATCACAAATTTATCCAACTATGGTTTACATACACGATTCATGAGATCCATGAACACAGCACGTGCGTTAGTTAAACCAAGTGGCATCACTTGGAATTCATAGTGTCTGTACCGCGTTCTAAAAGCAGTCTTGGGAATATCTTCATCCCTGACTTTCGGTTGGTGATATCCTGATCTCAAGTCAATTATTAAGTAAACACTCGAACCTTGAAGTTGGTCGAATAAATCATCTATCCTGGGTAATGGGTAACGATTCTTTACGGTGAGTTTATTCAGCTCCCGATAATCGATACACATTCTGAAAGAACCGTCTTTCTTTTTAACAGATAAGACAGGAGCTCCCCTAGGCGAAGTACTCAGTCGGATAAAACCTCAGAGGTTGATAGTTCTTGCATTTCTGAAGGAGCTAATCTGTAAGGCGCATGGGCTACTGGTGCCGCTCCTGGAATTAAATCGATTTGAAATTCTACTTGGCGAAATGGAGGAAGGCCAAGTAGATCTTCAGGAAAAAGTTCTGAAAATTCTTTGACTACCGGTATATTTTCTAGTTGTTTTTCGTCTGACTTCTTCTCCATTACTTAAGATACGAAAACTTGATATCCCCTGGATATATACCTTTCGGTTTTTATACAGGATATGAGGCTTAGTCGGGTTTTACTTCGATTACCTCGTATGATCAAAGTTTCACCGTCGATGGGGATGTGGACGACTTTCTCATCACAGATAATTCTAGCATGATACTTGGATAACCAATCCATACAAATGACGACGTCGAAACTACTGAGTTTAATCGGCATGTGATCAATTTCGAAGGGTTGGTTTAAAATCACGGTGCAACCCTGGATAACGGTATTAGTGCCTACTAGGTTTTCATCGGCCATTTCAATGTCATAGGTAGTATCTAGTGTAATTGGTGGGATATTATGATAGAGCAAATAGTTATGGACACAAAAACTTTATCGGACTCCTGAATCAAATATTAATCTATTAAATAATAGTTTAAGAGGAACATAACTGTGACTTCGTTCGGGTTCTTGGTGAGCCTTCTTGTCCCTTAGCAAGTATGCTCTTCCATGGGCATTGTTGTTTGCTTTTGGGCATTGATTTTTGTAATGCCCCTTCGATCCACATGCATGACAAGTTACTGATACTGGCTGGAGGTTGCTTCCAGTGGCTGGCCCTTTATTTCTACAGTTCCTGGTCAGATGACCCACCTTGTTACAAGTCTGACACTTGACAGTGCAAGGTCATGTGTGATGCAGGATGCACTTTTTACACAGGGGAAGGATTCCAGTATACCTGTGGAGATCATTTAAGCCCATCTAGGATATGTTTTACAGATAATATAAATATGCAACACAGATTGAATATTTGCACAATGGAATTAATAAGAAACGAATCAATGTTATCACAAGATTTTCTTTTATTTAACACATCCCCAAATACTATTTGATCAGAATAGATCGGTTACTCTAACTAGTAACAGGGATTTACAATCCTTGAGGCTACATCACCACTATAGACGTCTACATCTCTAACTCTTGCACACACACATATGTTTTTCTGTGTACACACACTTTTTTGGATGCTAAAACTATGTGTCTATGATCTCTTTATATAGAGAGATCATGACTTACAAATGAAGTTAACATAAAGATATAAACAAGTAAATCTTTTAAACATTAAGGAATATCTTCATATCTTATGTTATCTTTATCTTCTTAAGGAGATCTTCCAGAATCTTCATATTTTGATATCTTTGACTAAATCTTTAATAATTCTCCACCAGCTTGTAGAATTCTTTAATGACGATTTTAGTCCTTTTGTTTCATTACTTGTTTCTTTTGTCTCATCAAATCTATAATTCCTAACAATCTTCCCCTATCTGATGATGATAAAACAAACATGTTCTTGTACGAACTTCATCATAAAGCCTTTAATTAAAGCTTCCCCTGAAGTTGAGATTATATATCTCCTTGAATGAAACAAAACTTCCCCTTAATTCAGATTTCCTTTGTACCATGCCACACCAAGGATCTACAAGTTGCCAATTGTACCTGTTAACATCTTTTTCCCCTTTTTGTCATAATCCAATAGGGGACATATGAATATAAGCAACTTTAATTTCGACAACTACAAACCACTATCACACTTCTAATCTAGCCTTCTAACAACTCAAATTACCCTCCATGACGCGCCTTAAGATAAATGAACTTGAGTAGTAGAAACTTAAACTAGCAGTAGTAATAATGACTAGCAGTAGTAAAAACTTTCACCTTGATGATGCATGTAAATGGTTAAACATTTTAACATTCCCCTGAAACCCATATGTTAACCATTTCTTGAATCTTCAATTCTATAAGCTCTATCTAATGATTACTGATGAAGAAAACTAAGTATAACGAACTTGATGTCGAAGTAGAACGACCCAAACTTATGTCTTATATCTTGTACTATTTACGTGACTCCAAACTTATAAATAAATCTGTGAAATATAAGTAGATCGCAACCTCTTGAAAAAATCCTCATCTTCTATGAGACACATAACCAAAGTAATAGCAAATGTGAGCTTTAAGCACCATAAGAAAAATCACACACCTTTGCTAGATTTTGACAAGTCTTTGTCACATCGTTTCTAAGCACGAACAAGTTATCTTTAAAGTGTAACACCCACTTTAAGATATGATAAGAACACAAATCTGTGAAACTCCACTTCAACTTTAAATAGGTGATAAATAACCATCATCGTAACCAATTATTCCAAGAAATCCAAAAATACAAGCCTTTTAAATGTTTAATAACATTTAAAACCAAAAACCAAAAACAATCTGTTAGCTTCCCCTTAAAGAAGCATCCTGTACAATCCGAGATCCAACATGTGTGTGTTATCCAATATCAAGCACAACTAGCAGTTGAAACTGCTTCAATAGCAGTATTAACATTAGACCACAATGCTAGCAGTACAAACTTTTATTACCAGCAGTACTAATTATCAACGAACAGTACTAAGATTAAACTGGCTATACTTTCCCTTGCTTGGCAGCACTAATATATGATAAGCAACATTAACAAACAAGCTGGCAGCACTAAGTTAAATTCGGATATTACCTTTGACAGTATCTACTTTAAACTTGGCAACACTAATCATAAACTGGCAGCAATAACAAAAGCCAGCAGCATTAACCAAGTAGAGCAGCACAAACTATACAAATATCTATTAGCAGCACTAATGTATGTTCGAATCTAACAACAACATAAAGTATCAACGATAGTAGCATAAACATTCTCATTATTTTGTTTTGGTAGTATTAACGTATAAGTATGAGCAACAATAACAAGTACACGATCCTTAGCAGCACAAACGAGGTAATAAAGATAACAGTAATGTTACTTTGAGGAATAGCACTTCATGTCATAGAACCAGTAACCTCAGACCATCCTTCATTAACTCGACGACCAGAAACACAAAACTTTTTCAATCGACCCTCTTGTATCTTCTTTGTGGTCATCACGATACCTATAGCCCGAATCATAACCTCTTCTCTACGTGATCCTAAGCAACAACAAATAAATAATATTAACCCTAGATTAGGGTTTTATTAAATCGAATATGCCAAGTTGCTTTATTAAATTGCATCACAATCAAGAACTAATTTTCTTGCATTCTGCTCGAATTAATATTATCACCACAACGATTAGAGTTTGCCAGTAGTATCATGTTTTGGGCACATAAACTCTCTTGATACGAACCAAATCCAGAAACAATAGGGTTCCTAACCGTGTCTTCCTTACCTTAATCGTTGTTCTTCATAAGTGACATTCGTGTTTTCAATGCCTTCGACTCCAAAATTAGGGTTTGGTGTACACCCTTGTCATGTTGCACAATAAACACCAACGAATCTTCATTAGATTGACATATTATGGTAAAAAAAAATTAAGTATCCAGACGACACTTTTTAGTGTCATAAAGCTGTCACGAATCCATCATAAATTAGCATAAAAACAAAAACAAAAAATTTTCGAACCTTGTTCCTTCATAAATTCGACATAAAACTTCTTGTTGATCTTAGATCGAGAGCCACAAGGCTCTGATACCAATTGTGGAGATCATTTAAGCCCATCTAGGATATGTTTTACAGATAATATAAATATGTAGCGAAATAATAAAGAACAGTATATTATCAAACAAGGTTTTATCATTAAATGTTTCTACCAAGCCTCAATATTATTTGATCAGAATAATACAGTTACCTATCTCTAACAGTAGCAGGGATCAAGGAAAACCTTGATTAAGTTGAGGCTACATCACCACTATAGATGTCTACATCTCTAACTCTTGCACACACACACACACACGCGTGTTTTTCTGTGTACACACACTTTTCTGGATGCTAAAACTATGTGTCTATGATCTCTTTATATACAGAGATAATGACTTACAAAGGAAGTTAACATAAAGATATA
This sequence comes from Tanacetum coccineum, assembly GCA_026074375.1. Lineage (NCBI taxonomy): Eukaryota > Viridiplantae > Streptophyta > Magnoliopsida > Asterales > Asteraceae > Tanacetum > Tanacetum coccineum. The sequence continues at coordinate 70,668 of BQNB010000484.1, read as the reverse complement.
AACAAGTAAATCTTTTAAATATTAAGGAATATCTTCATATCTTCTATTATCTTTATCTTCTTAAAGAGATCTTCTAGAATCTTCATATTTTGATATCTTTGACTAAATCTTCAATTATTCTCCACCAGCTTGTAGAATTATTTAATGACTATTTTAGTCCTTTTATTTCATTACTTGTTTCTTTTGTCTCATTAAATCTATAATTCCTAACAATACCTACTATTTTCAGTTGGGGTGACAACATAAGCCCTGCAGGTTTCTTGTCTTCTATTCTACTGTTGGTGGTGATCATTGTTGTGGTTGTTATTATGGTTATTCTGGTAGTTGTTTTTGTTGGTGAAGGTTCTTCTATCATTAAACTTTTGTTTGTGATCAATGGTTCCTTGCACAGAATTATGCTTTGTTACCCGATCCATTAACCTCTGGGTAATGGTAATGGCTTCCTCTAAAGTTTGAGGCTTTGAAGCGGTAACATTTCCTTCAATGCTTCTGGGTAATCCCCCGATGAAGACTTCCATGAGTTTCTCAGAATTTGGCACCATAGTTGGCCATAAGACTGCCAATTCCTGGAGTCTTCTAATGTAAGTCTTGAGGTCATTCCCTTTTATAGTCAGATTGTAAAATCCATCTTCCATTTTCTTAACCTCGGTTCGGGGACAATACTTCTTTATTAAGAGTTTTTTAAAGTCGGACCAGGTAATCTTGTAGGCTTCCTCTATTCCAATAGGTTGGGCGAATGAATTCCACCAGGATAAAGCTTCTTCAGTTAGAGTACCAGTAGCAAATTTCACTTTGCAATCCTCGGTACAGTTGCTACAGAGAAATACCAATATTTAGTTGTTTTTTTTTTAAACCATGCGGATGAGGGCAAACGCGCCTTCAGTAATCTTTGAGAAATTGATAAGGTTGGCAAGCTATAAAACTCTTTGTAGCTACATTTTCTTGCTACAGGATTTTCTCTTGGTCTGGTGTTTCTATTAGTATTATCAGTATTTTCCATGGTAGCAGCTTGTGCTTCCAGAGCTGCGGAAACACTATCACCAACTAATTTCTTAATGGCGGCTTGAGTCATGGGTGGTGCTGCAGATGTTGATGTCCTCTTGGGAGCCATTCTATCAACATTTACAAGACAACACAGAATAAGAATATATATAATGATATAGTCATATCACAAGTCTTTGTATAATAATTAAACTTTTCATACATTATGATATTGAAATCATTTGACATAACCATACAATGATATATTCTTATTTGGCACAAGTTCTAACAAAGAAATACACATCCTTTGATATTACTTTGCAGTATATAACAGAAAATTTTAGAATGGACACTCTAACAAGCATCTAACTCATTAGGTTTCTCGGGGACTGGTTCACTTCTCAGTGGTTTCAGTATGATACCGCGACCACTTAGATAACTCATTATGGATCATACCGTACATGAGTAATCGTAATACAGGACATAGGATAGACAACCACGATAAACATTAATCGGTATCATAAAGCAGCGAGGTATAATGGAATCACCACTGTATTAAGTCATAAACAACTTGTCTACATATTTTACATAGTCAAAATTTGACAAGTGTCATTATTTATGCCACAAATCCAGTGGTTGGATTCTAACAAAACAGTGGTAAAATGATAAGGATTTAGTTGTCGTTTGGTGGTGGTGGTCCTCCCTTGAGCTTATGGATCTTGTCTAGAAGACTCTTCATATCTGATCGGTGGCGAATCTGGATATCCTAAATGAGTATCTCTAGAGTGGAAGTCCTGACGCGAGCAAGAACAACCTCGTCGTCATGCCCCATTTGCTTTCTCTGAAATCCAGTAATCTAGGCACGAGCTTCATGAAGTTCGGTCTCTAGTTTGTCAAAATCCTGCTGTATGATTACTCGACCATTACCAAGACCTTCTATCTTATCTTCCATGTTCTCAATGCGCTCAAGAGGGAGCTCATCTAGGTGATTCAAAATAGTCTCGATCTATTCCTCATGACGTGCATAAGACGTGTCTAGAGCACCATGATAATTCTCTCCAATTATAAATACTTGAGGTAGGGCAAAAGTAAAGGAGGATAATCGGGAACAGGCTCATTTCTGAGATGGCAGAATCTCCTTGGGAAGAAAGAATCTTGGGTATCAAACATTGGTGATAGTGGTAACACTGGAGATGAAGACAAAACAGTTGGTGGAGCAATAGGAACTCATGGTAATGGAATAGGTGATTCATTATTAGTAGCATTATATGCTTGCATGACCTTCATATATGGATCATCGTGAAAAGGTGAGATGGCTAGCGAGGCCAAAAGATACTTAGATAAATCATCCCAGTGAGGCTGGGAAATAGTCTGGTGAAGCCGAAGTATAGTCAGATGAGTGTGTAGAGGAAAAAGCATCCTCAACATCATAATCAGATGGGATGATAATAGGGTTGGTGGATGTAGACATAACTGTGTAACAACCCAGTTTAAATAACATAAGTTATTTATATAATAATCTAATAGTTATGTATCATTTACATACTATTCTAGAAATACACTGGCACGAAGGACTTTCTTGGATGGAAAAAGTAGTTATTGTTTAGGTTTAAACCTTGTTCTCCATAACCTGGGCTCTTGATACCAATCTATAACACCCCTATATTTGACATATAGCAGCGGAAGTTAATTTGGGGTATTACTTCATGAATCAACAGTCATAATCATAGAAAACGACTCAAAAGAGACGTTTTGGAAAATATAGAATCAATCATAATATGATCAGAGTTTTACAAAAGAGGATCCCCCAAGTAACATTGAAAAACATAAATTTTGAATGATAACAAGTTTGGACGTCCTCAAGTCCAATGCCACTCCGTGCTATAGTTGCTCAATTACCTGAGATAAACATGCTAAAAGGATCAACACAAAGGTTGAGTGAAATTCACAGTGTTTGCAATGTAATAGTTGAATACAAGTCAATGTAATAGTAATAATTGCAACGAACACAATTATCATGGTAAACAATATTATTTCCCTAAGCTCAGCACAAACATTAACACCTAAAGATAATTTAACGACTTGAAGTAAAAAATAAAATAAAATAGATAAAAAAAATAAACAACTATCCTTAAGAAAGTATATCTTGTCCAAAGTTACCCAGTTGTACGGTACACGCAACATGATTCTCCCCTCCAATAGATCTATCCGCTAATATTTTAGTGGTTGGAATAAAAAGCAAAGTGCTTACAACTGCTAGTTATATTGTTCACACTGCTATATAATATTCCGACACTTAGTGTATCACTACCACTGGCCAAGGTTTTCCACGCTTGAAGACTTTCCACAGCTGATTTGAAGATAAGGATTACTCATAGTCAACGATGCGTATTGTTTTATGTTTAGAATGTATTTTGTATAAAACCTCCATAGATATTAAGAAAGATTTAGTTATAAACTATCATGTACAGGACTCCTTGACTATTAAAGGATTCCTTAGTTAATATACACATACATCATATATACACATCTTTCACATACTACTCTCATAGCTTTAAGGTTTTGTAAACCCTAGTACTGTCAGAGTACTCGTATTATTCTCTTAATAATATTAAAGCTTTTTGGTTATTCACTATTTTCATTTCATTTCATTGTTATCTTCTTGATCACTAAAGGTTAGATTCCGCATAGCCTTTGGTGAAACTCATTAACAAAGTTTCTCTCATTGTTACCTTATGTTTATCCAAGATAACAATAACCTTATAACCTAAGGCATAAGATCCAAGTTTGGGAACAACAAGTGGTATCAGAGCTTGTTGAGAAAACTTTGATCAAAGAAGCATAACACTCTTACCTTATTACTAAACCACAAACAGAAATGGATCCATATAACCACACAACTAATACCTCCACAAAACTCCCAATCCTTGACACTGGAAAGTTTGAACAATGGAAATTTAGAATCTAACAGTACTTACAACATAAACACTATGCTCTATGGGAAGTCATAGAGTTTGGTGACTCTTACAAAGTACCACCAGAAGAACCATGGAAAGCAGTAGCAGGAGAAGCCTCTGCAAAGAAGAAAGGAAGGACTGTGGCTATAACTACTGAAGATATGCAAAAAAGAAGAAATGATGTCAAGGCAAGAACTACTTTGTTGTTGGCTCTACCTGATGAACATCAGTTAAGATTCAGCAAATATGATAATGCTAAAGAACTCTGGGAAGCCATTTTGAAAACTTTTGGTGGAAATGAAGCCACCAAAAAGACAAAGAAGAATCAGTTGAAGCAACAATATGGCAACTTCAAGGCTGAAGGGTCAAAAACACTTGAGCAAACCTTTAATAAGTTACAGGCTATTGTGAGTAATCTTGAGTTCATGGATGTTCCAATTGAAAAAGATGATCTAAACCAAAAGTTTTTGACAAGTCTTGCACCATAATGGTTAATGTACACCATTGTTTGGAGAAACAGAGATGATCTAGACACAGTGAGTCTAGATGATTTGTACAATCATCTCAAAGTCTATAAACCTGAAGTCCAAAAGAAGGCAGGATCAAACTCTCAAAACATGGCCTTCATTTCTTCATCAAACACCAGCAGTGGAAAAGGTGAAGTTCCCACTGCTAGTGTTCCAACTGCTAGTAGTCAAGTTTCCACTGTTAGCACTGAGGTTGCAGCTGCTAGTCTAAGCCATGATACTATTTGTACATACATAGCTACTCAATCAAGTGGTTCTTAAATCAAATATGAGGACATCACTCAGATTGATGAAGATGATATAGAAGAGATGGGCATCAAATGGAACTTGGCTTTGCTGAGCATGAGGGCTAATAGGTTTTGGAAGAAGACTGGTAAGAAGATTACCATTCAAGGATCTAATGTAGCCGGTTTTGACAAATCAAAGGTGGAATGCTTTAATTGCCACAAAATGGGTCATTTTGCTAGAGAGTGCAGAGAACCAAGAAGTCAAGACAGAGGAAAGAGAGAAAGCTACAGGAAGGATCCTAAGGTAGAAGAACCTGCTCCTAAGGCATTGATGGCCATTGATGGCATTGGATGGGATTGGAGCTACATGGCTAATGAAGATGAAAACCATGCACTTGCAAGAACAATTTCGTCATCTTAATGCAAAAAATCTAGCATAAGTTCTAGTTAAGCATAATCCGAAAACCTAGCTACAAACGAATAGTGTACATGGCACAAGAGTATCTCAATTAAGAATAGTAATGATCATTTAATAATATCTATTAACAAAATTAATACACAATGAAACGCACGTAATCATTTAGCATAACACATAAAAGTACTTGTCGTCGTTTTGTGTATTAGATACAACAATGTATACACAGCTCGGTTGAGAAATTGTAGTGAAAGCAAACTAGAAATAATATATCAGGATAGGCAAATCATTGGAAAACCACCTGTATTCAAGGTTATAGCATGTATCCCCCACAGAGTTTAAAAAAATGTAAAGGTAGGGAACCTATGAACTCACCTATCAAAGGTAGTTCTGATTGATTTTTAAAATTAATTCAAATGAGAGTAACACCTCGACACGCAACTGGGTAGAATATGTCAAGTCTTAGTTTGATTGTTGATATTACAAACTTTATTTCATAAAGTTTAACGGTTTTTGGTTTGATAACTTGTAAAAATATCGTATCACTGTTCGAGCTATCATAATCTAGAGGTCATGTAGTAAACGTTTGAGGAGCTATGACACTTTAAATCGTAAATCCAGCAACTCGTCAAAACGTCTATCCAAATGAAACCCCTCACATGAAACTCCCTAGTAACGTGATACGTTATAGTTTAAATGATAAGATTTTATTATTTTTAGGTTTCTTCAAAAGCTAGTAGATGATAAATTATTCTATATTTATAACATAATTGTTTTATAGTGTTTTGATCAATGAATGATAACGACAAATGTATCGGTTTTTAATAAAATCGAGTCTTATAATATTTAAATATATTTTTATAATTAATATAAAAATATTACATTTTATACCTTTAAAAATACTAAAATGACAATATATACCCTTGGTATATATTAATTTATACTTTTAATCCTTTAGATATAAGTTTATAACTTTTTAACCTTTAACTTTCAGAAATGGCAAAACAGGCCCTTGTGGTTTTAACTTTAGGAAAATTATATTTTTAGCCCCTCTAGTTTATATGTTTTAGAAATTTACAATATATACCCCTTTGCATGAAACATTTTGCGAATTAAACTAAAAACATAATATTGATTTTTTGAGTTTAGGAATTGGATTATGCTTAAGTAACAATTAGGATCTTATAGCTTTAATCACAAAGCATATGCTTAAAAATCTAAAACAAGTCGTTTGGGTTTAAAAGATATAACCCATGGGTTTAAGGCTTTAAAGATTTGTTTCAAGCTTATAGAATATAAAAAAGAAAGCGTATAAAAAGGCTTATAAAATATCACGTATTGTTTTAGGTATTAGATTTTACTAAATAGCTTATTAGGGTTTTAGGGTGCGAATTAGGGTTTTGTTTGGTTTAGGAAAACCAACCAATTGGTTTTATGGTTCAAGGCTTATACAAGTGACTTATATACAGCTTATACATGATCTATAATGATACAAGAGCTTATGGAACGAGTTATAGGACTTACTAGGCACTATGCAACATGGTGTGAATGGGTCAAAAATGGAGCAAAACAACTCGAAAACTTTAGAAATGAATCAAGAGACTTCTTTCTTCTTGTTTCTTGGCTTCTACTTGCTGTAAACTTTCTTCTTAATCTTCCTTGGACTTGTTTAGATCAAGATTTGAGTATGTGTTGAGTTTTAGATATGAATTAGAAAGTATGTATGTTTTCGTGTATATATAGGGTAAATTTAGGAGTAGTGGCCAAGTTTACATGGAGTAGGGAACAAGTTTACTTAGAGTGGTGGCCAAGGGTTTTGCTTAGAGTCCAAGGTGGTGATGGATGTGGTAGGGTGCTAGCTAGGTGGTGACTAAGGTGTGTGTGTGGTTGCTTGGTGGTGACAAGTAGGTGAAAGGAGGCTAGCAAGGTGGTGAATCATAGTGGTGCTTAGAAAGGTTGTAGGCAAGGTGGTAAATCATGGTGGTGCTTAGCAAGATAGTAGGCAAGGTGGTGCATCATGGATAAGGGTGGTTGCTAGGTTAAGTTTTAGTTTAAAACTAGTTTAAGGTGTACGGGTTGTTTAGGGTTTTCGGGTTAGGGTTTTGGTTAGAATTAGGGTTTTGTTTAGGGTTTAGTTTCTTGGTTTAGAAGTTTTTCTTTAAGTGTTGTAACTTGTGTTAAATTGGTGGTAAGAAATAAACATGATTTTGGAGGGAAAATGACCTAGTTTGAATTCTATGCATGCTTAACTTATACTTTGAGCTTTAGGGAGTTGTACATTGGTTTTGGAGGGAATTAATATGCATTGTAAACTTGTACACATGCCTTGCAAGCTTGAACATTCACTTAATATGTAAACATTTCATATAATTAGGGTGTTGATACAAACGTTAACGTTTGAAATCCGTTTTGTAATAACGTTTTGAAAAGTACGTTAAATAGATAACGTATGATAAAATAGAGTTTAAAACATATTGCTTGACATATTATAACGTTTACTGGCTATAAATGTTGATGAAATTGGCATAGGTAGGTTGTGTGAGCTCGTTTACTTAGGTTATGCAAGTTACATTGCATAAAAGGTGGAATAAAGCAAAAATATTCCCGTGAAAATGGTTATACTTAATTTAATAAGTAGATATTACATTGATGACAATTGTATCTAATTTAATAGATGGATAATTACATTGATGAAAATTGTAGGTCGTTATGTTGGGAATAAAATGCTAAGGCATTCCCTCTGCTAGTTATATGGTTCCCACTGCTAGAGTACTTTTCCCACTGTTAGTGTAAATCTTCCCACTGCTAGTGTTTACACTGCTGAGAAGTATTTCCACTGTTGAAGAAAAGTATTTCCCCCTGTGAAGACCTTTCCACTACTAGCTAAGAAGATAAGATCTACTCTGGAGTCAAACATACCGCTTATTTGTTATATTTGGAATGTATCTTGTATATATCTCTTTTTTTAGAGATACGGTTTAAGGTCCTTTAATCTTGTATAGCGTCCTATTGTGCTATATAAAATATCCTTAGGTTAGATTAGAGTATATCATATACATCACAACTTTCACATCCTACCTCCATAGCTTTAAGGTTTTTGTAAACCCTAGTTACTGTACAGAGTACTCTTATTATTCTCTTAAGTAATATTAAAGCTTTTTGGTTATTCACTATTTTCATTTCATTTCATTGTTATCTACATGAATCACTAAAGGTTTAGATTCCGCATAGCCTTTAGGTGAAACTCATTAAACAAAGTTACTCTTAATGTTTACCATGTGTTTATCCAAAGATAACAATAACCTTATAACCTAAGGCACAAGATCCAAGTTTGGGAACAACAAGTGGAATTAGAGGCTTGTGTTTGAGAAAACTTTGATCAAGAAGCATAACACTCTTACCTATAATACTAAAACCACAAACAAGAAATGGACTCCATAATAACCACACAACCAATACCTCCACAAAACTCCCATCCTTGACACTGTAGAGTTTGAACAATGAAATTCCGAATCTAACAGTACTACAACCATGAACACTATGCTCTATGGAAGTCATAGATGTTTGGTGACACTTACAAAGTACACCAGAAGAACCAGGAAAGTAGGTGACAGGAGAACCATCTGCAAAGAAAAAGGAAGTATTGTGGCAATAACTACTGATGACATCAAAAAGAAGAGAATGATGTCAATGCAAAGAAACACTTTGTTAGTTGGCTCTCCCTGATGAACATCATTTAAGATTCACAAATGATGATAATGCCAAAGAGCTCAGGAAGCCATTTGAAAACTTTGGAGTGAAATAAAGGCCACCAAAAAGACAAAGAAGAATCCTTAAAGTAAAAATAGGCAACTTCAATGCTGAAGGGTCGAGAAAACACTGAGCAAAGAATACTTAATAGGTTGCAGCTAATTGTGAGTCATCCTTGAGTTCATGGATGTTCTAATTGAAAAAGATGATCTAAACAAAATTTTTTGACCAAGTCATTGCACAGAAATGGTTTAATGTACACCATTGTTTGGAGAAACAGAGATGATCTAGACACAATTGAGTCTACGGATGGAATTTGTACAATCATCTCAAAGTCTATAAAACCTGAAGTCCAAAATAAGGCAGGATTCAAACTCTCCAAAACAACATGGCCATTCAATTCTTCATCAAACACTAGCATGGAAATAGGTAGAAGTTCCCACAGCTAGTTGTTCCAACTACTAGTAGTCCCATTCACTGTTAGCACTGATGTTTGCAGCTGCTAATCTAAAGCCAATGATACTATCTGTCATACAGTAGCTACTCAATCAAGTTGGTTCTCAAAATCAATATGATGACAATCACTCAATTGATGAAGATGATAAGAAGAGATGGGGACCATTCAAATGGAACTTGGTTTGTGAGCATAGAGAGGGCTAATAGGTTTTGAAGAAGACTGGTAAGAAGATTACCATTCTAAGGGCTAATGTAGCTAGTGTTTGAGACAATCAAGGTGGAATCTCAAATTGCCATCAAAATGGTCATTTTCTAGAGAGTGCAGAGCACTAAGAAGTCAAGACAGAGGAAAAAGAGAAAGCTACAGGAAGGATTCTAAGGTGGAAGAACCTGCTCCTAAGGCATTGATGGCTATTGATGGCATTGGATGGGATTAGAGCTACATCTGGCTAATTGAGATGATGAAAACCTATGACGAATGTGAAGAGGATGTAGTTCCAACAAATTTGCTCTTTCTGGCCTGATCTAGCACAAGCTCAAGCTCAGTACAATGATGTAGTAGTATAGAGTATCCTATTGTTCTAGAATCATGTATAAAATCATAAAAAAACTCAACACTAAGATTAATAAGTTAAATGAAGAACTTAGTGATTGTGAGACTGACTTGTATAACTACAAAAGAGGTTTATCTCAAGTTAAGGCTAGATTAGTAGAATTTAAAGTAAATGAAACTAAATTATGTAAAGAATTAGAGTCCAGAGATAGATGTAGAAAATTAGAATAATAAAATTGAATCTCCGTCAAAAATGACTGTGAGAGTTGAAGAAGGAAAAAGAAAGCAAGATCATAGAATTAGCATGTTTATGTAATTGCTTCAAAAGATTAAATGATATCTAGAGAGTCAAAAATCTGCTAAGAATGAAAACTGGTGTAGGATTTCAATGAGTCAACTGTTTGTACCTCCTCCTCCTGCCCAAGTTAATTCACCTCGCGAAGGAATGATCTATCTTAGGAACAGGTTTTGCCTGAATTGTTGAAGACATTGTTACTAGATTATAGTAAGGCCTACACCTATATAAATGTGATCAAAGAAGATTTAAGTGATGATCAGAAGACATATGGAAAAGTAAATAGTGCCTCTTTCTCTGAACAAGTAGATCAGTTGGTAATGTGTAATCAAAACCAAGATTAGGTTTGTTAAAAGAAACTGTTATCCTAGTGGTCTCTAAAGTTTAATAATACTTGAAAGTCTAAGGAAACCAACTGTGAAGTAAGCAGAAATGTACAATGTCACAAAGGCTAGGGAAATCAAAGGAACAGGAATAGATCATAATCCTAAACAGCTAGAAGTGACTTTTGATAGATCAATGAAAGCCCTGCTATGTAAGTGGAAAGTTTTGAACACCTGTAGAATAACTTGGGTAAACACAAGAGACATGTTTAAATGATAAAAAACAAGGTTAACCAAGTGTGGAACAAAACTTCAAAGTAGAGGTGAAATCCATCACTATTCAACAAGAATAAACGTCACCCTGAATCCAAAAAGAAATAAGATTCCACAAGCGATTTTAATGAGTCTGGGAGCAAAAACAATTAATGCTAGCTAAGCCAAAAGCCAGTACATAAAGCTATAAGAGCATCATCATGGTTGGGGTTTGGACGCCTAAAGAACAGAGAATAGATCAAGTCTCCAAATATAACAATGCATTATATCACTTTGAAAATATTTGATTACATTGATTGCACAAAGAAGATTCAAAGTCTGAGATGGCTTGGGTTCCATAAGAAAGAGATTTGGAGATCCTTCAAAAATAGGGGAGGAAAAATGCTCAAAATTGAGAAGATCACTTGGATTCAATGGATGCACAGACCTCATGGAAGGCATGAGCAATGATCAAGGAATTTGATCAGAAATTAACTAATGTTTTGTGCAATGGAAGTTAGATGATATATACGCTGAAACTAAGAGGGGTGGTGTGTACATCAGACGTAGTGGCAGCAAAGACAAAAGATAACATAAGAAAGTGTCAAGATGATTTCTATAGCAGAAGGTTTAATTCAAGCACTTCTTCAAACGATAGATCAAGAAAGATCGACAGATCAATACGAGAATTAAGGTTTTGTAGAAGCATCCTCTTCCAAATAATCATTTAATTCTCGAAACATGACATATAAATAAGTATCAAGTTTATGGGAGGAGTTGTATGGAATAAGAAAGCTAATGGTATTCCCTCTGCTATTTAAATGTTCCCACTGCTAGAATAATTTTCCAATTGGGGGTGTTTGTAAATGCTTCCACTGGCTATGTTTACACTGTTGAGAAATTGCCACTGTTGAAGACTTTCCACTGCTGCATGAAGATAAATTTACTCTGATCAAATACCGATATTTGTTATATTTGGAATGTATCCTGTGTTATATCTCTTTTGTTAGTAATAACAGATTATGTCTTATCTTTGATAGGGCCCTTGTGCTATAAAAGGAGTCCCTAATTTTATACACATACATCATATACACACATCTTTCACATACTACTCTCATAGCTTTAAGGTTTTGTAAACCCTAGTACTGTCAGAGTACTCGTATTATTCTCTTAATAATATTAAAGCTTTTTGGTTATTCACTATTTTCATTTCATTTCATTGTTATCTTCTTGATCACTAAAGGTTAGATTCCGCATAGCCTTTGGTGAAACTCATTAACAAAGTTTCTCTCATTGTTACCTTGTGTTTATCCAAGATAACAATAACCTTATAACCTAAGGCATAAGATCCAAGTTTGGGAACAACAAGTGGTATCAGAGCTTGTTGAGAAAACTTTGATCAAAGAAGCATAACACTCTTACCTTATTACTAAACCACAAACAGAAATGGATCCATATAACCACACAACCAATACCTCCACAAAACTCCCAATCCTTGACACTGGAAAGTTTGAACAATGGAAATTCAGAATCCAACAGTACTTACAACATGAACACTATGCTCTATGGGAAGTCATAGAGTTTGGTGACTCTTACAAAGTACCACCAGAAGAACCAGGGAAAGCAGTAGCAGGAGAAGCCTCTGCAAAGAAGAAAGGAAGGACTGTGGCTATAACTACTGAAGACATGCAGAAAAGAAGAAATGATGTCAAGGCAAGAACTACTTTGTTGTTGGCTCTCCCTGATGAACATCAGTTAAGATTCAGCAAATATGATAATGCCAAAGAACTCTGGGAAGCCATTTTGAAAACTTTTGGTGGAAATGAAGCCACCAAAAAGACAAAGAAGAATCAGTTGAAGCAACAATATGGCAACTTCAAGGCTGAAGGGTCAGAAACACTTGAGCAAACCTTTAATAGGTTGCAGGCTATTGTGAGTCATCTTGAGTTCATGGATGTTCCAATTGAAAAAGATGATCTAAACCAAAAGTTTTTGACAAGTCTTGCACCAGAATGGTTAATGTACACCATTGTTTGGAGAAACAGAGATGATCTAGACACAATGAGTCTGGATGATTTGTACAATCATCTCAAAGTCTATGAACCTGAAGTCCAAAAGAAGGCAGGATCAAACTCTCAAAACATGGCCTTCATTTCTTCATCAAACACCAGCAGTGGAAAAGGTGAAGTTCCCACTGCTAGTGTTCCAACTGCTAGTAGTCAAGTTTCCACTGTTAGCACTGAGGTTGCAGCTGCTAGTCTAAGCCATGATACTATCTGTGCATACATAGCTACTCAATCAAGTGGTTCTCAAATCAAATATGAGGACATCACTCAGATTGATGAAGATGATATAGAAGAGATGGACATCAAATGGAACTTGGCTTTGCTGAGCATGAGGGCTGATAGGTTTTGGAAGAAGACTGGTAAGAAGATTACCATTCAAGGATCTGATGTAGCTGGTTTTGACAAATCAAAGGTGGAATGCTTCAATTGCCACAAAATGGGTCATTTTGCTAGAGAGTGCAGAGCACCAAGAAGTCAAGACAGAGGAAAGAGAGAAAGCTACAGGAAGGATCCTAAGGTGGAAGAACCTGCTCCTAAGGCATTGATGGCCATTGATGGCATTGGATGGGATTGGAGCTACATGGCTAATGAAGATGAAAACCATGCACTTGTGGCAGATGATGTAGTTCCAACAGAATTTGCTCTTATGGCCATGTCTAGCTCAAGCTCAAGCTCAGACAATGAGGTATATGATGATTCCTATTGTTCTAAATCATGTAGGAAAAACACAGAAAACCTCAACACTAAGATTAATAAGTTAAATGAAGAACTTAGTGATTGTGAGACTGACTTGTATAACTACAAAAGAGGTTTATCTCAAGTTGAGGCTAGATTAGTAGAATTTAAAGTAAATGAAACTAAATTCTGTGAAAGAATTAGAGTCCTGGAGAGAGATGTAGAAATTAGAGATAATAAAATTGAATCTCTCAAAAATGAACTTGAGGAGTTGAAGAAGGAAAAAGAAAGCATAGATCATAAATTAGCAGGATTTGGTAATGCTTCAAAAGATTTAAATGATCTCTTAGAGAGTCAAAAATCTGCTAAAGATAAAACTGGTGTAGGATTCAATGAGTATAGTGTTGTCCCACCCCCTCCTGCACAAGTCTATTCACCTCCTAAGAAAGATCTGTCATGGACAGGTTTACCTGAATTTGTGGATGACACTGTCACTGATTATACTAGGCCCACACCTAGTGTAGATGTGTCAAAAGATGTTAGGAGTGACCTAGATGGTAATAATACTTCTATTTTTGAGCAAGGAGAAACATCTGGTAGTAATATGTCAAGGCCTATGATTAAGTTTGTGAAAGAATCTGGTTGTCCTAATGCAATTAAAATCAATAACACTGAAAAGTCTAGGAAACTAACTATGAAGTATGCAGAAATGTATAGGTCACAAAGGCCTAGGGGAAATCAAAAAAACTGGAATAATCAAAAGTCACAACAGCTAGGAAGTGACTTTGTGATGATCAAGAAAGCCTGCTATGTATGTGGAAGTTTTGAACACCTGCAGTATAGCTGTAAACACAACACATGTTAATGATCAAAAACAGGTTAAACCAGTGTGGAACAACTCAAAGGGTGAATCATCACTATTCTACAAGAATAACTCACCCTAATCCAAAAAGAAATATGATTCCACAAGTTATTTTAATGAGGTCTGGGAGAAAAACAATTAATGCTGCTAAGCCAAAAGCAGTACATAATGATGTTAAGGCTTCAATATGTTAGGTTTGGAAGCCAAAGAATAGAGTAATAGATCATGTCTCCAAATATAACAATGCATCAATGACTTTGAAAAGATTTGATTACATTGATGCACAAGGAAGATTCAAGTCTGTGATGGCTTGGGTTCCCATAAGAAGATGATTTGGAGGATCCTTCCGAATAGGGGAGCAAAAATGCTCAAATTGATAAAGATCACTTTGGTTCAGATGGATGCACAGACTCAGGGGAGGCATGAGCATGATCAAGAATTTGATGCAGAAATTACTACTGTTGGTGCAGAAGTTGATGATATTGCTGCTAAAACTTAAGTGTACATCAGAAGGAGTGCAGCAAAGACAAAAGATAAAGAAGAAAGGCAGAGGATTTCCATAGCAGAAGGTTTAATTCAAGATCTTCTTCAAAAGATATTCATGAAGGCTAAAAGATCAAGATGATGAGAAGTTTGGAAGCATCCTCTCCAGGTTAGCATTTTATTCTAGAAACTTAATTTGAAGATGGAGTATCAAGTTTAGGGGAGGATTGTTGGGAATAAAATGCTCTAAGGCATTTCCACCATTAGTCATGTTCATTCACACTGCTAGAGTACTTTTCCCACTGTTAGTGTAAATCTTCCCACTGCTAATGTTTACACTGCTGAGAAGTTTTGCCACTGTTGAAGACTTTCCACTACTGCATAAAGATAATGCTGATTAGTCAAATAGAAGACTAAAGTTAATGCTGCTGCTGAAGATAATGCTGATTAGTCAAATAGAAGACTGAAGTTAATGATGATTGAAGAGATTAATGCTGATTGAGAATTTGACTAAATATTTTGGAAAGTATTAAATACTTAGTCATTGTATTTAATACATTAAACTAAATACATAGGAAAATATTGTAAGCCCATTAGGACTCCTTAGTATATAAAAGGAGATCCTAGGGCATCTAGTTACATATCATATTCAACACATACACATTGATCATATATACACATCTTTCACATACTACTCTCGTAGCTTTAAGG
This sequence comes from Tanacetum coccineum, assembly GCA_026074375.1. Taxonomy (NCBI): domain Eukaryota; kingdom Viridiplantae; phylum Streptophyta; class Magnoliopsida; order Asterales; family Asteraceae; genus Tanacetum; species Tanacetum coccineum. Next base: position 55,135 of record BQNB010000484.1, on the reverse strand, counting down.
TTTTGTAAACCCTAGTACTCTCAAAGTACTCGTATTATTCTCTTAATAATATTAAAGCTTTTTGGTTATTCACTATTTTCATTTCATTGTTATCTTCTTGATCACTAAAGGTTAGATTCCGCATAGCCTTTGGTGAGACTCATTAACAAAGTTTCTCTCATTGTTACCTTGTGTTTATCCAAGATAACAATAACCTTATAACCTAAGGCATAAGATCTAAGTTTGGGAACAATAGTTTAGTGGTATGATCATAGAAAAACTATGGTTTCGTCAACATATGAACAGTTTGTGCTGATTGATCTCTTTTATAAACAATATTATTTAGCTGTTTAATCTTCTTTTCTAAAGCAATTTCTCTATCAATATTTCTAGATTCTTCTTTCTTAAAGTCATTTTTGAGAAGAGTAACTGTCTGCATTAAAGATTACTTTTCTTTTAAATGTTCAGAAAGATTTTGTTTAAGACGATCAATCTTGACAGACGGTTCACATGAATCTGAAACATTATCTTTACTCTTTAAATCAACATTTTGTCCTCCTTTCAAAACTTTAACTTGTTCTTTATATCTTTCAAGCTTAGCAGTTAAAGTATCATTGACACTTTTATTGTCTAGATTTATCTTGGTGCAATTAATTACTTGACTCTTTAGTTGTTCTATCACAGATAATATTAGTGCATCTTGTTGTGCAGATGAGTTAGAATTCTAAACAGTTTCCTGTTGTGATTCTGTCACATACTGAGAATAAGGAATGATATTGCTATCACTGGTTATTTCAGTATCTGAATGGTTAACAACATTCAACTGTTCAGAAGACTACATCACCTGCACATCTTGATTAATCATATGATTGTTCACATTATTAGGATTGTGTACCTCAGCGAGAGCATCTGAACCATAATGAGATAAATTCGCCATGAGAGCAACTTTGGCAGCGTTGAGTTCATCTCAATCAGAGTCATATGCATCCAAATCATCAGCTTGATAAGCAGCATTGTGAGTAATGACAGTCTGTGTGGCTTGACCTTTTGCAGTTCCTGGATCTGCCAAAAATGCCAGTTCCTCTTCATGTAGAATTTGACCATTTGCTTGATCTTGTATCAGCAACACTTTATCCTTAAACCACGAATTATCCCGTTTCCTTTTAGGTTTAGTGCAATATTTGGACATGTGTCCTTCCCCTTTTCAATTGTAACAAATAACAGTTCTTTGTTTCCCAGAATTGCTTCTACTTGCTCCAGGAGTGTAGGTCTTACTAGTACCCGTAGCAAAAGAAATTTGCCTCCCCTGTACTGGTTGTAAAGTCACTCTTCCATCATTAATGGTAGCTTGTTGCCTAGGGTTTTACGAATTCCTCAGTTGGTTATTGGTAGTAGAATAGCGAGATGTGACGACAGCTGATAGGAATGACATCATATGATTGATGGCATCAAAGGGATCATCACCTTGCTTGAACACTGGAACAGTTAGACCTGAGTCTAGTTAGGGAAATTCATGATGTTGTTATTGTTTGTTAACTGTGGGAGCATATTCCAATTGAGGGATGGATGATGGTGGAGAATAAATGTGGTGGTGAATTGATGATTGAAAATCATTGGATGGATAAGTGATTGAAAGAGGTGTTGATGATTAATTGTTTGAGTATTGTTGAGACTGATAAGATGATCCATACTATGGAGACTGATATAGTGAAACTTGTGGTTGAAATTGAGAGTTTTGGTATGAGTTCTGATGAGTTTGATAAGGAGACTGGGTCAGCTGATGGGTTGCAACCAAAGCAAGCGGATCTGAGTTGCGTTCATGCATTAAACGAACTTCATTTGCATGAAATTCGTGTTGTCCCAAATAAGCATGAAGCTGATCAATATTAGTTGTGTGCAAGTCCTGAACCAGTTTGACATCGGTCACAAATTTGCTCTACTCATAAGGAAGTGTATTAAAAAACTTGGTGTTCACTTGAAATTATTCCAGTTTCACATTGTAGATGTTTATGTCATTGAGTAGCAGTGAAAATCTCAAGTAGAAATCACGTAGTGCTTCCCCCTTCTTATAAGCAAACTTATCGAATTCATCATATAGTTTACACTCTCTTTCCTATTTCGTCAATGAAGTTCCTTGCATGAGAAGTTGAATTCTTTCCCAAAGTTCCTTGGCGATTCGATGATTGCTAACAAGTGCATAGACCTCTGGTGGTAATCCTTGGAGAATGATATTTGTTGCTTTGACATCACAATCAGCTTGAATTGCATCCGCAGCAGATAACTCAGAATATTTTCTTGGTCTAGTCACTCCATTCTCCTCAATCGTAGGCCAGATGAGTGGACCATTTTCAACGGATTCAAGGATCATTCGTCCATGTTGTCTATTCATCATGTATAGCTCCATTATGCTTTTCCAAGAATCGTACATATCTTTTTCCAACATAGGTGGACGATTGTCAGCACCCGAAAGAATCGCTTTGTCAGCAAGAGTCGTCATTGAGAAATTTGTATGTTAAAAGATTACTTATTTGATCGAGCGGTGATTGAAAGAAATTATGTTTGAAGGTGTTGTCTTTTGTGTGTTTTACGTCTTGAAACTACACGGGATTTTACAATTCTTGACAAAACCAGAAAAACAAGTGAATGTTTCACAGGATTTTACAAGTCATAGAAATAAACCGTATAATTTTGTTAACAAATTTGTGAGTTTTAACTTTAGTTACAAATTCGGCATCCAAATGATATTGCGAATTAGGTTGCCAAAGAAAGTATTGCGAATTCTGTTGCTACAGAAAACTGCGAATTCGGTTGCTACAAAAAACTGCGTATTCAGTTCTACAGAAAACTACAAATTCGGTTGCTACATAAAACTGCGAATTCTGTTGCTACAGAAAACTGCGAATTCGGTTGCTACAGAAAACTGCCAATTCGGTTAATACTATAAATTTGCCAATTCGGTTAACACTTGGAAATATGCTAATTCGGTTGAAACAAGAAAACTGCCAATTCGGATAACACTTGGAATTACGAATTCGGTTGAAACTTCAAGTTGCTAATCCGGTTACAACAGAAAAACTGCTAGTTCGGTTGACAAAAGAAGTTGCTAATTCGGTTACAACAAAAGAACTGCTAGTTCGATTGACAAAAGAAGCTGCTAATTCGGTTACTGCCTATTCGGTGACTGTGAATTCGGTTGCAACAAGGACGAAACTCAAACTTTTAAAAACACAAAAAGACACATTTTTGATTGTTTTTTCCCAATTTTTTTTGTACAACTAGTATTACTAAGCCTATAGATACATTAAAAATGCAAAATTTATGGTTTTGAAGCCAAAAAATTTAAAATCAAGATTTGTACTTTTTAAAGCTTTTCGAATACAAAATATAAACAAAAGTAATATTTTTCTTGAATCTAAGCTTGTACACCTATATCCTTAAGATACTAGATCAGATTTACCAAGGTAAATGGTCCTTTAGTGAACACAAAAGCTTTGAAAATAAAGAAAGAACAAGAAATGACGTACGGATTAAAAGAAAAAATGAACCAAAGAAAAACAAACACCAAAACTAAACAAATCACTCCATGGCTCTTGATACCAATTGAAGAACAATCAAATAACATACAAGGTTAGGGGAAGAGAGGTGGTTTTAGAGAGAGAGTGGTTGGATGAACATTTTAAAGAAAGAAAAAAACATGAAAGGAAACTTGTATTATGTGTGTGAAATAATGAACAACCAACACCCTCTCTAAGGCATGGAGAGGGTATTTATATCCTAAGTATGACCGGCTATGGAGAGCTTGTGGGATTTCCATGGGCCTTTTGGCCCAATTTGATTAATAACATTACATTTGACTAACTACGGGCTTTGACTAACTATTATTAGAAGTGACCGATACTTTTTGTGTTTCTAACATAGATCTAGCCACAAACAGAACACACAACATACTCTGATCTTGCTTCTAAAACTATAAAACACACAAACCTTGATTAATCTAAGAAATAATTATGAGGTTCGTTTCCTTAAGAAGGAGGTCGTTTAAACAACCATCAAATATCGTAATTGACAATCAAAGGAGACCAGAAATCTTTAAGGTCCAAACATAATTAAGCTAAAAAACAAAAAGAAACATATTAAGTAAGGCAAAACCAAATATTTAGAAAGCATTAAGGATTACTTGTCGCAAGCATCTCTCATCCCATGAAGATCTAACTACTGATCTCAAGGCATCACTCATCATGATAGTCAATCAAGTTGTATGTCATGTCATGTTAAGAATATTTAGAAAGTTTGGGAAATATATTGTATAATATATTTAAGTGTTGGGTTATGATAGTTGGATTATCCGTGTACGACTAGAAATGTGTGAGCCTATTGGAGGTACACACGTTAAAAACTTAGAGTGCGTTTAAACTTCACGTAATGTTTTTATTGTAAACCAAGGACCAAAATGTCTAGACAAGAATCCTATGGTTGTCCTAATGAGTAGCCAGCCATAGTAGGTTCAAGGAGAGTGTCTAGATTCAATATTTAAAGGATAAGAAGAGGAGAGTAGTTGTGATAAGAGTTACACTCTTGGTATCCTATTCTTATCACAATTAGGGTTGAGGGTGGTATAAATGTATCCCTCCCTAGCTCATTTAGACGGCAACACATAACCCTAAAACATAGAAAATCATTTCCTCCCCCTCTCCATTAAAATAGCCAATTAACAAAACCCTAACTAGGGTTCTAGCTATTTCGGTACACCCTTTTCTCTTTATGTTGGAATTTGGTAACCCATAAGGGGTGTTCAAGGTGTGATCTGATCCCACAAGGCTTCTAGCAAGTTTAGGGTATTGGTTTAACAAGTTCTCAGGCGTAACAACTAGCATAAACATCTAGGGATTCGGTTTGGTCTTTTTCGATTTTGTTTGGTGAATTTTGGTAGAACCAAATTTGGTTAAAACCCTAGATCCGTTCACTGATTTTTGGTACAGGTTGTTTAGGATGATTTTGGTACTTGATTCAGGTGGTATTGGTATACAATAGTTGTTTGGGATACACGTGAAGTAAGGCTAGCATTCGGGCGCACTTGGTTGACGTGTTTGTGTGAGCATCCGTAGAGGTGGTATATTAACCACTTTGTTTCATTAGCATTTGATTCTTCATGAAGTATGATTTCTTTATGTTTATTATGTGTTAATCGTATATGCCAAACTTGATCCATATCCGCTGTGTACTCGTAGTTGTTAATGGTTAACAGGTTATTTAATCCCAACAGTGGCATCACGAGCCAACTCGTTTGGTTTTTTTGGGTTACACACATATTAAACATGCTAGGGCTGCATGAAATCTTGATTTATTTATTGTTTTATTGGAAAATTATGGCAGCTATATGCAATCCTTGCCATAAATAATGAATAAACACCTAGAATCAATACTAATGTTACTTGATAATAAGAAAAATAGATTAAAAATAAAAGTTAATTAAGCTACTATGTTATTCTATTCTTGATTTATCTCGGCCTTAAGACTCACACAATCATGGTATATGATGGATGTGGCGATCTAGGTACTTTAGCAGAAAACCTAGTGAGAGTCTTTTGGTTCTCCGTTTGGGGAAGACTCTTTTGAGAACTCGAGGCATTATATGATTTACTGCTTTCCATATAAGAGTCTGTCTTCACTTCTACACCATCTTTCTGTCTGTTTTAATTGCTTATATGTGATATGCCATGTGATTGCTCAATATTTGCAAATAGACTTTATGAAACTCTAAAAACGGACTAATACTTAAAGAGAAATTTGGTTTGAACATGTCTGATATTATACACGTAAGCATACTCCTTGTGACCAATTATGTGTTATTTGTGAAACTGGGGTTTTTGGACAAATTTAATACGGACATTAAACTATGAAATTTGATTTCTTGTGTAATTTTAGTTTTTATATGCTTTTATCATATGATGAATCACTACTGCACCATGGCTTAATTGACCATGGCTTTAGTGAACTTCTAGGGTTAAATTGATCTTTAATCTTCTCCCGCCCCACTACATGCTTCGGCATATGAGGGAATTATTGGAATAACTTGTGTCTTCGGACACATGCAGAAGTACAATATAGGGTTTGATCAATTTGTAATGCTTCCCGCGATATTGGCATATATAAAACTAATGTTAACAAAGGGTTTTTCTTAACATTAATACATCATTAGTCAATTAGAAGTACGACTTACCCATTATGGACAAACTATAAGAGAAGTTTAAGGTGGGTTGCTTAGGCTCCCCAAAAGAAGTCAGGTTTTTAATAAGCTTCGTGCTGACCTGTTTCTCCGCTTCTGTGTGCATCCAAAATGGAGCTACCGAGAACATTTGAAAAAATGATGTCTATACCAAAAAGGTTAACAAAATGTTTTCTTAACTTGTGCTACAAGATGTTTTGCATGCTTCTTATACACGATTTTATTACATTTATGTGTATACCCCTATGTGAAATTTTAAGTCTATGCCAGCCAAATTAAGAACACGTGCAATTGGATTGACTTCTCTGGTCAGACCTCAGGGCCTTTCCAACCTATGGCGAATTTTTTCCATTGGTCAGACCTTTTGTCAATTTTCGCACGTTCTTTTTTGGTCGACTTAATTCGAGTTACCTGGTCAGAACTCGGACCCGAGGCATAAGATAAGACAAAATATGCATTTGACATTACTATAAGATTTACTAATGTCATAAGTCTCATAAAACTAAGAGTTGCATTCTATGCAATTAACGCTCGTCGCTTACCTCTTGCCCTACTTGTTTACACGTTGGTCAGACCTCTGGTAATAAGTGGGAGGTCAAGTTGGATCTTAGTCTTATTAGTAATTAATTGGGTAGTTAATTCTTTTAAGAAATAAATTATCGACAATACTAATTATTATGAACTTTTTCTGATTGTAGATAACTACCTCCGTAGTTACCAATTCGGTTTTCAGGGGTTTCTTCGAGAAACAAAAACTAACTGGACCCAACTTCATTGATTGGTACAGACAAATCAAGATTGTACTATCAGTTGAGGATAAGTTGGATTACCTAGAGCAGCCAATTCCTCCTGCTCCTGTCCCAGCTCAAGCTGGTCAGCAAGTTGCTCCAGAAGCTCTTGCAGCTCATGCTGCATGGGTTAAAGGATCAAAAGAGATTGCTGGAATTATGCTCATGGCAATAGAACCAGAGATCCAACTAGATCTGGAAAACCTTAGTGCTTATGAGATGTTACAGGAGTTAAAAACTCTATTTGCCTAGCAAGCAGATCAGGAGCTTCTTCAGACTATGCAGAATTACAGTATGCACGGCATGGGGAAGACGGTTAGTGAGTTGCATGCCATGCTGAAGCTACATGAGCAAACTCAGCCTAAACAAAATGCTTTTGCACTTCATGTAATTCGAGCAGGGAAAGTCCAGAAAAAGAAAATCAAGCAAAAACTGCAATTCCATGCTAGGGGTAAAAATCAAAGGAAGGGAAAGAATAAGCGCGCTTATGATCCTAAGCCCAAGATTTCCCCTCCACTGAAAAAGAAAAATCCTGCGAAGGACTCAATCTATCATCAATGCCGTGATATAGGTCATTAGAAGAGGAATCGTCCTCAGAATTTAGCCGAGTTGCTGAAGAACATGAAGCTATCTCAAGGAGTTAGTAGTTCAGGTATTTTCACTATAGAACTCTATACTTTTCCTGATAAATCTTAGGTTTATGAAACTGGGTGTGGCACTCACATTTGTAATACAACTCAGGGTCTCAGAGGAAGTAGGAAACTAAAACCAGGAGCTTTAAGCTTGTACGTGGGCAATGGTCAGCGTGCAGCGGTTGAAGCGATTGGAACTTATCATTTATGTCTCCCCAGCGGATTAGTTATTGTTTTGAACAATTTTCATTATGCTCCCTCTATTACTAGGGGAATTATTTTAGTTTCCAGATTGTATGACTACGGTTATGTTAACTGTTTCGTGGATAATACAATTCAAATTTCTAGGAATAATATGGTTTATTTTAGTGCTGTCCCAAGGGATGGTATTTTTGAAATTGATTTGTCTAATCATAATGCAATTGATAGTTCTATGTATGCTGTAAGCAACAAAAGAGCCAAGCTAAACTTGGACTCGGCTCTCTTGTGGCACTGTCATCTTGGACACATTAGCAAGAAACGCATTGAGAAGTTGCAACATGATGGACTTCTTAATTCAACTGGCCTTAGGGCTTTTGAAAAATGTGTCCTTTGCATGTCTAGAAAGATGGCACAAAAACCTTACACACATCAAGTGAAAAGGGCCAAAGATCTACTTGGACTAATACACACTGATGTATGTGGCCCATTCAAGATTACGTCAAGACAATGAGACTTCGTCACTTTCACTGACGACTTTAGTAGTTATGGTTATGTTTACTTGTTAAAGCATAAACATGAAGTGTTTGAAACTTTTAAAGTGTTTCAAAAGGAAGTAGAAAATCAACTTGGTAAGACCATAAAATTGCTACATTCTGATCGTAAGGGCGAGTATATGAGTCAAGAGTTTTTGGACCATCTAAAGGATCATGAGATTATCGCCCATCGTACTCCTCCTTATACGCCACAACACAATGGTGTGTCAGAGAGGAGAAATAGAACCCTACTAGATATGGTTCGATCCATGATGAGTTAAACAACTCTTTCAAAGTCCTTTTGGGATTATGCCCTTGAGACTACAACAGGCATTCTTAATATGGTTCCAACTAAGAAGGTTGAAAAGATACCATACAAAGTATGGCATGGCCAAGCCCCTAAGCTGTCTTACTTAAAAGTCTAGGGTTGTGAGGAACTTGTTAAGCGAGATACTCTTACCAAACCTGACAAGTTAGAACCTAGATCTATTAAGTGTATCTTTGTAGGATACCAAAAGGAAACAATGGGTTATTCCTTCTACTACCCACCAGAGAACAAAGTACTTGTTGTTCGGAATGCTGAATTCTTAGAGAATGGTCTTATAACTCAAGAAGTAAGTGGGAGTTTAGAAGATCTTGAAATTATTCAAGAAGAAGATACACATCATTCTATAGATACTAGCTTAAATCAAGAAGATGATGATCAAGAAATAGATGAACCTCAAAGTGATATCATTCCCATTCGCAGGTCCACAAGGACATGACATGCCCTAGATCGTATGTGCTTATACATCGATGTTGAGGAGCATGAGTTAGGGGATCTTGGTGAACCTACTAACTATAAAGCTGCATTGTTAGACCCTGAGTCTGATAAATGGCTGAATGCTATGAATGTGGAAATGCGATCGATGAAAGACAACGAAGTTTAGGACTTAGTTGATCTTCCTCCTAATGGAAAAACCGTTGGTAGCAAGTGGCTCTTCAAAAAGAAGACTGACATGGATGGAGTTGTACACACCTTTAAAGCTCGTCTTGTAGTGAAGGGCTTCACTCAAACCTACGGGGTTGATTATGAAGAAACCTTCTCTCCTGTTGCAGACATTAGAGCTATTAGGATTCTTATAGCCATAGTCGCATATTATGACTATGAGATTTAGCAAATGGATGTCAAAATTGCCTTCCTCAATGGACATCTCTCAAAAGAGGTCTATATGGAGCAACCTGAAGATTTTGTCAATCCAAAATTTCTAAACTGAGTATGCAAGCTGAAATGTTCCATTTATAGACTTAAGCAAGCATCTAGGCAATGGAATAAACGATCTGATGATGAAATAAAGAAATTTGGTTTCACTCAAAATCGTGATGAGCCATGTGTATATTCTAAAGCTAGTGGGAGTAATGTTACTTTCCTAATCTTGTATGTCGATGACATATTGATCATGGGAAACAACATTCCAATGTTACAAGATGTAAAATCCTACCTTGGAAGGTGTTTTGCTATGAAAGATTTAGGTGAAGTTGCATATATTTTTGGAATCAAGATCTATAAAGATAGATCACGGCGGTTAATTGGTTTGTGTCAAAGTGCTTATATTGAGAATATCTTAAAGAAATTTCACATGGAGAATTCCAAACGTGGAAGTATCCCCATGCAAGAAAAGCTAAGACTGGGTAAATCACAAGGTGCTTCAACACCTGCACAATTGAAGCGCATGCAAAATGTGCCATATGCCTCGGTTGTGGATTCTATTATGTATGCTGTGAGATGTACTCGCCCTGATGTTACGTTCGCTCAGAACATAACAAGCCGATTTCAACAGAATCCAGGTGATCTTCATTGGACTACTATTAAGAACATTATGAAGTATCTCGGGAATATTAAGGATATGTTTCTTATTTACGAAGGAGATATAAAATGAGAGCTCAGGGTTTCTTGCTACACTGATGCTGGATATCTGACGGATGCTGATGACCTTAAGTCTCAGACTAGATATGTATTCATTTTAAATGGAGGTGTTGTTGACTGGAAGAGTATAAAGCAAAGCATCTTCGCAACTTCATCTGCAGAAGCTGAGTATATTGCTGCTTATGATGCTTCTAAGGAAGCAGTTTGGGTTAGAAAATTCATTTATAGGCTTGGTGTTGTTCCCACAATTGAAGAACCCATAAATATGTATTGTGATAATACTAGAGCAATTACTATAGCTAATGAATCAGGAATCACTAAAGGTGCTAGACATATTTATGCTAAAGTTCACTACCTTCGTGAAGTTATTGAATATGGCGACGTAAAGTTAGAAAAAGTTCACACATATGACAATTTAGCTGATCCTTTTACTAAAGCATTAGCCTTTCCAAAGCATTCAGAACATACTAGGAATATTGGAATGCTTCCAGCTAGTAGTCTCATGTAAATCTGTGTTTTATTGGTATTTAGATAATTGGGATTGTAAGACAATTTTATTTTCTGATGAATAAAGATACTTGGTATTTGTTTTGATTCATATAATAATTGTTATCCTATATATGCATGTTTAATCCTTGAATGATTTATTATTCTAAATATGTCCATTGTCGGTTAACAATATGGGAGTATTATTACATAAAGCAAATGTGAGTGTTGGTTATATTCTTTGAATATATGGATGGTTCCCGCCAAACTCATATGTTATTCACAAGGGATGCATATTGGACTCCCCAACCTTTGATTATTTACTTTTGGATCCATTGTCATGAGTAAATATCGATTATGGTTAGTTAAGTCATCCTTAGACTTGAGAATACAAACAAGTTCTGGTATGTGTGGATATTACTTTTTAATTCTAAGTCAAACGTTGTCCTGAAAATGGTAGTTATAAAGGCTATTATTGGAAGTGATGTGAAGCAACATTCACAACACTTGTATTCAAGAAAGAATTTTCTCCTCCACTTGATATGTATAGAATGATACCGTTGACGTCTCTCCAAAATTAATCAGATAATTGTTTGGCCGAACCCAAAGGGTAATGCAAGATGATTCTTGATTACATTTGGTATATCTGTATTTAGTTCTATAACGAGAATCTAAATGGTTAAACTATATGGAATGAGTTAGGATCCATATCCATGGTTTAACGGTATCTGTAACAAAGGGATGATTATAGCAAGAGATACATAACCATGCTACTGAGAATGTTTTTGAAACTAGATCACAAACACTTCTAGTTTTAACAATGAATGTGAGTGTTGCTAGACGTTTCCATCGTTAGTATATGGGCACTCTGCTACTCCAACTCCCAAGTGGGAGTTGTTGGGTTATGGTAGTTAGATTAGACGTGTACGACTATAAATGTGTGAGCCTATTGGGGGCACACACGTTAAACACTTAGAGTGCGTTTAAACTTCACGTAATATTTTTATTGTAAACCAAGGACCAAAATGACTAGACAAGAATCCTATGGTTGTCCTAATGAGTAGCCGGCCATAGTAGGTTCAAGGAGAGTGTCTAGGTTCATTATTTAAGGGATAAGAAGAGGAGAGTAGTTGTGATAAGACTTAAACTCTTGGTTTCCTAGTCTTATCATAATTAGGGTTGAGGGTGGTATAAATGTATCCCCCCTAGCTCATTTAGACGGCAACACACAACCCTTGTTGGAAACACAAAAAGTGTCGGTCACTTCCAAGTTGTAATAGTCTTAGCTCGTAGTTAGTGTAATGATTAGATTAGTAATCTAGTCCAGCCCAAGACCCATGGGAAGCCCATCATAGCCCATGGGCCGGCCTATAGGACACATATATACACCTCTCCATGTGTTGGAGAGGTGGTTGTTGGTTCTCTTTGTATTTCACATATAGTTCAATCAACCATTCCATGTTTTCCATTTTACTTTCTCTCTCAACTTTCTCTCTCTAGTTCATATTTTTATGTGAAATGAGTTTTCTTCAATTGGTATCAAGAGCCATGGTTCTATCTTGGTTCCTTTAGTGGTTTCGTTGTGGTATTTCAAGCTTATTGGTTCGGCTTATTTGTTTCTATACGTCATATTCTCTCTTTTTAACTTCATATTATTCGTCTTTCTTTTTTTCTTTTTTATTTTTTTTGTCAAATCTTTTGGGCTACTCGTGTTTTGGTAATTTAAATATATATTGAGCTAAATGAGTATACCCACTGTTTGCTTCAATCATTTTTATGTTTTCTAAATGTTTGTTTGCTTAAAAAAAACAAAAAACTTTTGTGTCTCATTTCTTCCAACAGTTTATCACCTTTTATCGTTTCTTTTTGTTTTGGACATTTTGCATTTTAAAACTGGTTCTATAGCTTCATTTCTTAATCATTTTAGCTTATTTGGAGTGCTTATTGTTTGTTGGCTTATTTATTCGGTCCACACGGTTTGAGCAAGGAGTCAAAGAAAGGTGCTAAGAAAGTGTTTGATAGTTTGTCTAACCGATCTAGTCACCTTACAACTCGAGCCGAACTAGTCACTCTTCTTCATGAACTGAACTAGTCAAGCACTCTTCATCTACTGAACGACTCCATCCCCTTGTCAACCGATCTAGTATTTTTCCTTTGAGCACCGAACTAGTAGTTTTCACTAAGGACCCGAACGAGTAAAATGACTTAAGCACCCGAACTAGTCGAAAAGCATTATCAACCAATCTAGATAATTTTGTGAGACCCGAACTAGTAAACACCCTTAAGAACTGATCTAGTGAATTTGTTTCAGGACCCGAACTAGTCGTACTAGTAGTGAACCAAACTAAATAACCAACTCAACAAAATCTTTCACACTTTAATTTTTTTCGGTTTTACGGTTTCGTGTGACGTTCAACAACGGGACTTAAGACTTATACCATCGTGATCGTGACATCTTTTCGATCAACGTGGTAAATTCATATATTACCGACGATAAACGTACCACTTCGCATGATCAAATTTACAAACGTATACATTTCATACATTTTAAAACGAAGAAGAATCAATATAGGAGGGAAACACGTTTCTTTATAATTATAATCTGAATTTTACAACTTTGGCCCCTTAACTTCATAAAAGTTTTTATTTTTATCTTTTAGTTTTTCAAAGTTTTACTTTTACCCTTTGCCCTTACAACTTTTTCAATCTTAACCTCTACTTTTCAAAACATTTTCATATCTAGTTATTTGTTTTCAAGATTTTTTATTACTTATGGTATTTTTAATAATTTAGCCCCTCTAGTTTTAATTAATTACATCATTAGTATTTTTTTGAGTTTTAATCAACCGTTACTAATTTTAAGTTGAAAGTTTGTGCACCGTTCATCATTTTCACTCATTATTCGTCAACAAAAGCTCAAAGTTCTTCGGCAACAACAACGATTTCACCAACAACAATTAATTACTCATTCACGGTTTCTTCTTGATTTTGTAAAATCCCGTGGACATTAATTGTTTCGTCAAAACCACAACAAAATCACTTAATCTACTTAAGATTTTTAATTTTATTTCACACATCGAATTTCAATGGAATCTTTGAATTCTAATTCTCAAGAGAGAGAGATGCATCAGCTGCAACAAATGCAAGACAAAGCAAAGGAAAAATGCATGGAATCATTTCGCCTACTCCATTCACATCTTAAGGTTCTTTCAATCAAGGGAGGATTCGAACGGGCATGTGTGGCACTATTTGATCAAGATAATCAGACTTTCACAGAATCGTTGTTACTAAATTTGGATAATCTAGAAAAGCAACTTGATAGAGAAGAATTTCAAGAAACTGAATCCATTGGTGCGTTTAGAGTACTCATGAAACAGTTTCAGACATTCATCAATTTTCGATACTGTTTCGATGATTTTGATGGTGCAATGATAAGCAAGTCCTTTCTAGAATATACTCGAACCGAGATTCAACAATTCCGTGATACACTGATCCAACACATGAAATCCGTTAAGAAGTCTATTGATGAAAGAGCACAGCATAAACGAGAAAATAACAGAAGGGTGAATGATAGAGTGATGCAGTCAAAAGAGGGAAAGGTGGATTCGAGTACAGCATTAGATGCTGGTTTGGTTGTTACGAAAAGCACTAAGACAGAATCAATAAGGCATATTTCAAGCAGCAGATCCGGGAAAGATACACATGTTGAGGATGCAGATATCAGCTCCGTGAATGACAAACAGCCATTTGCTGAGGTACAATTGACTGTTCAACATGATACTCTTACTAATTAACAACAACAGTCTGTGCAATCTAAACCTATTTATGACACACATCTGTTGGAAAAGGTTGATAGAGATACCATTCTTGATTCAACAAATATGTGTCATAGGGGAGGAGAGATTGAACAGAATGCTAAAAAATGTCAAGTTCCATGTCCTTTACTTGATCCATCATTTGATAACATGACAACTGAATTTTCAAACCAATAGGAAAAGCAACCAAACTAAAGCTTAACCATAAATTAATGTTTTTCGTCTATGTCGGTACTTGGGCCAAATTCCAATTAACATTGTGTTCAAATTTCACACAAAAAAATAATGATATTTAACAAACTGCTTATGGCTTACCTCAACCTGCCCTCGTGCAGCCGCCGTGTGCAAGATCGTCGAGCATTGAACATCTCTATACCCCAATACATCTTCATCAGAACAATCACCAAGAATCTCTTTCAACATCTCCAGATTACCACCTCTCGCCAATGCATGAACTGCCCTGTTCTTCATTTCATACTTATAACCCGAGGGTATCTCCCCAATATGTTCCCCCAACTCTCTCCCATTACCCGACACAAACCTGGGCGACAATGCAAAATCATAAACAACCCAAAAAACCTCACTTTTTTGGCTCCTAGCGGCTGCGTAAAGTATATCAGTCACACCATACTCCCCTTCACCAAAAACCAAAAGCGGGTCCTTTTGTAACAATTCTTGAACAAAGTCCAAATCACCCGCAGACGCAGCAGTATACAAAAGCCACCCTCCATACCCTGACCCAATCAACGAGTTTTTGCCACGTTTGCATTCACCCTCATGTAATAGCTTCTGCGCAACTAATGACCTATTCTTTGCCACATCATCAAACTGCTTTTCGTCATCCCAAACAACCTCAAGGCGGCGTATACGCCTTAAAGATGTTAGATTGATCAAGTGGTTACCGTCTAGCCTAAGAAGCTCACGGACCAAGTCGTACTGGCCGTTTGCGGCTGCATAATCTATGGGAGAGGCGTACCACCATTGGTCACCCGTGCTCTCCCATCTAAGGGGAAAATATGTTTGCGGCATTGGACTATATAACAACTAACAAAATTCAAGATATCTGCAATCACCAAATGAGACTAAAGATTTAACTTCTAAGAAATGTAGGGTGATTTATATACCATTATAATACAAGAAAAAAGTGATTAGCTACTACTTAAAAAACAGGCGATAATTAGATAATAAAACGTGATAGTTAAGATTAAGATATACTCTTTAAATGGAAGTACACAGAATGAAACAAAGCACAAACAGCATGTGATTTTAACCACCATAGCTTGTCAGAAACATAAGCATGCTCACTAAATGAAATAATTACATCCAACTTTTTAATTCTGACCTTAACTAATTATTTATTACTACTATGGTAACTAGTATTAAAATCACTGAAACTATGATAACATTAAAGAAAAACCAATAAATCACATGACAACATTATTACCCATTAAAGATATTATTTTTTTACCTTGTAGTTAAAGATACATAAGAAAGTGATGAATGATGATTATAATAAAAGCAAGAAAGAAAGAAAGTGAAATGTTACCTTACCCACCAACGTTATAATGTGACAAATAGACAATTGTTTTTTTTTTCTTCTTAATTTATGATGATGTTGCTCAAAAAAGAAATATGGCGGGAAGGGTAAGTGGTAATTTAAGGATATGGGAAAAAGGAAGATTCGATGGGAGTTGCAGGTTTTGGATGAAAAGAAAATTGTTGAATAATAAAAGTGGGAATTTCGATGAAAATGATATGACTAGAGTTGGGAGATCGAGACATTGTAAAGACTGGTCAACTAGTTCGCGCCTTGTCATTATCGTCACGCGGGAATGCTACTACACGTCTCTTTGTTTTATCTCACTCGTTTTGTAACCAAAAATCCGGCTGTGTCAAAAATAATGGAGTAATCCTTTCACAAAGTTGTTAAAGTTATTTTTAAAGGGTCTTTGTTTCGGCTTATTAAACATAAGTTTACTGGTATTTTATAAGCTTTTAAGTTTCAAAATAAGCTAAAAAATTATAGTTTATGAAATATAAGCCCAAATCAAATTTGATTTCGATTTATATTTCATAATATGTTGGGTTTTACGATCTAATTAACCAATTAATTAACACGAGTACGCAGCGGAATAAATGATCACATGTAGAATACAATAATTAACAAGATAGAAATATGTACCTTTTAGCACGAAACGATACACCGATTTAAAGCGTATCCCGATAATATACCGTCTTATATATACGTGTGTGTATAAGTACCACTGCCGAAACCTCCAAAAATCAAATGTATGATTATCTAAGCCTTTCCACAGACAATACGTTCTTAGCAAACAATGTAGTATGCTAGTTACTAGTTGTGTTTTTTGCAATCATTGATCAAGAATTTGACAATCAAGTAAACCGAATGAGTCTTTGTTGTTGAAGGTCGAACCACCAAAAGACCACGAAAATCCTTTGTGGGTTTTGTTGCGATCGAACCAAGAAGGAAGAAACAAGAGAACCGAAACCTTTTGGGTTTTGAAGTTCGATCGAGTATTAGGAGTAGAGGCACAAGGACGAATTTTGGTTTTTTAGGTTTTTCAAGATTATGATATTGAAATACTTTAACCTACCTATATATAGGACTTGTTCAAGCACCTTAAAACCCATATGGATTGGGCTTTGTAACCAACTAGAGAAGCAATAGCCACAACCATACCCTTCTTTTTTTCGGTTTTGCTATATTTAGTTGTTCTCTTAACTCTTTAGTGACTAATATTTTAATACTTGTTATTATTTAACGTTCAACTTACTAAACACACTAATTATACATTGGTTTACGTATTAACGTGTGCGATCTACTTAGGTTCAAATAAATATCCTGGACATATATTAATTCATCTATGAACATATTCCAATGACTACCAACTTGGACATGTTTGAATAAATATTAATAAAAATGGTACAGTGTAGCCCACACTCGCACTATGCTCCATGATTAATTTGAGTAGGGCTTTCTACAGGGTATGAACAAAATGATTTATGAATTTAACAAATCCCTTTGTTTCCGATACCGTTGTTAAATTGGATATGGATCAATTTCATTCCATATTTAATGATTCTGTTTCTCATACATGAAGTAATCAAGATTACTGAAAATCAATAGAGACAAATTATTGTGTCTTTAAGTAAGGCCATACACACATCTGTTATTTTTATGAGGGCCAAGTGATATCTTCTTCACCATTTTGATGGAACAAATTCATATATTGGAATACAAGTGTTCAGTCATCACTGGTGGCATAATCTTTTGACTTAGCCTTATTAGTTACCTTATTTCGGTTAACTTAAATATATCAAGAAGAAATATCCATTATATGCTAAACCTAATTGCCATCTCAAAGTCAAAGGATTATGAAAATAAAATCACGTACAAGTTTCACTTGATAAGTCGATCCATAAAGTGATATTCTTGGGGCGAGAAAATTCCATTATTCATTTATGAATAATTCATGCTGATTGGTGGAATCATCCTTAATATCTGTAATATCACATTCTATAATATCACAATCATCAGATTTGTCTTAGATTTAAAAATGTTCTCATATTGTTAATCGACATAGGATTAATTTTAGTATAATACATTTATTATTAACTGGATTTAAACTGCAAATATAGCGAAAAATTTTTAAAGATATATATATTAACAAAATATCCAAGTATCATTATCATAAAATAAATTGCTATCAAACATTCCTTTATCACAAATATAAACAAAGATCTTACATGAATCTACTAGCATAAACGAAGTCCATGCTCATTGCATTGTTGTGCTAAGCTTTGCTATTTGATAAAGCCTTCGTAAAAGGATATGCTAGATTGTCATCTGTGTGAACTTTAAGAAGGTTACTTCTATGGTAGTGTCTGGCGCCATCTGAACCCCGGTTCGTTGGCGAAATGAAGTGCGGCCCGAATCTATGGGCAAAACATTCCTAATGCGTTGTATATTGTTTGGCTACTTTATCAAAGCCCTGAAATAAACTTCCTAATCCAAACAGCTTCCATCTCTGCTTCTTAAGCAGCTATGTAATTCAGCTTGTGTAGCAGGCATTTCAGTAGTACTTTACTTGGAGCTTTCTAGTCTACTGCGCTTTCGTTCAAAACGAAACGTATCCTGTCAGAGATTTCATATCATCTATATCGATCTCAAATCCAGTATTGCAATAGCAATTAACTCGAAGTTCAGGGCCCCATCCGAGATTTGCCTACTATAAGACCATGAACATATCTTTAGTATTTCTTAAATACTTAAGAATGTTTTTCACAGCAGTCCAGTGAAGTTCACCTGGATTCTGTTGAAATCGGCTTGTTATATTTTGCGCGAACGCAACATCAGGTCTAGTGCATCTAACCGCATATATAATGGACCCTACAGCCGAAGCATAAGGTACATTTTTCATGCGATTTAACTCTTTAGGAGTTTGAGCACCTTGTGATTTGTTATGTCAAGTATTTCTTGTTTGGAGGATATGACCACGTTATAGAATTATCTCATTTTATAGATTCTTCATGATCTATATCCATGCTAAGCATTTTGATAAGTCCAATTAATTGCTTTTAATCTATCTTATAGATTTTGATTTCAAGAATAAATGCCCTGCCCTTCCCCAAATCATTCATAGCACCAAAACACTTTCCAAGATAACCCTTTACACATTTGTAAACTTCGAAATGTGATTACCCTTTGATGATTCTGTAATCAACTTATATGATGGGAATGTAACAATTTAATCCCACTAGCCCTTTTGTACTACTAACACATGGCTCATCAAGATTTTGAGCAAATCCAAACCTTTTGATTTCCTCATCAAATCTTTTATTCTAGCTTCTTGATGCTTGCTTAAGACCATAAATAGATCTTTGAAGCTTGCATACTTTCCTGGGATGATTAGGATCAACAAAACCTTCAGGTTGCACCATATGATGCTACTTCTTCAAGGTAACCAATTTAAGAAGGGTGTTTTATACTTCATTGTGACCATATTACAATATAATCATAGTATGCATGCCTATAGAAATATGTGAATTATATTGCTCTTTATTGTCAGCGACAGTTCGTGTTAGTTTCCTATCATAATCAACCCCGCTAGATTGAGTATATCCCTTTGCTACTCTAGGACGAGCTTTTTAGACGTGTACATTACCAATCCATGTTAGTCTTTTTCTTAAAAATCTACTTGCTCCCAACGGTCTTACAATTAGGAGAAAGATCGACCAGGACTCATACCATATTGTCCATCATGGATTGTATTTCCGCATTCATAGCATCGATCCACTTATTAGATTCCAAATCCAACATTGCGGCTTTATATAGATTGTGGGTTAATTAAGATCCCACTAGACTATGCACTCATCCACCTCTACATTTAGACATAAGCCGTGTTTGCGAGCTCGATGTGTCCTTTCAGATACGATCGGAATCACTTCTCTTGTCGGTGGTTCAAAACACCTCCACCTTTGCTGGAATTTGCTTGTGATTTGAAGTGGTGTGGTATCTACTTCTTCCTTGGAATTTATTCAAGATCTACCGCCCTCCCACTGATTATCTTGACTTATGAGACGCTTCTAAAAGAATTCTGCATACTTACAACAACAATTTTTGTTTTCAGGTGCGGAAGTTGAAATTAGTAAACCCATCGTTTCCTTTGGGTATCCTATGAAGATACACTTAACAGATCTTTGTTCGAGTTTGTCAGGCGTATCTCTCTTCACAAGAGCCTCACATCCCCAGACCTTTAAGTAAGACAAGTTTGGAACTTTTCCATACCTCAGTTCATATGGTGTCTTATCTACCTTCTTTGTTGGAACCATATTGAGAATGCATGTTGCAGACTCTAGAGCATAATCCTAAAAGGATAAAGGCAGAGTTGTAAGATTCATCATAGATCGCACCCACCCATCTCTATCTATCAAAGTGCTGGTTTCACCTCTTAGACACGCCATTATGTTGTGTGTGTATGGAGAGTAAGTGTGTTGAACAATTCCGTTAGCTTTTAGATAATCTTTTAAAACTCTTGGCTAATGTATTCGCTCACCTCGATCTGATCATTTTTGCCTTAATGAGTTTCCGTAGTTGATTTTCAACTTCATTTTTAAACACATTTGAAGTTTCAAAAATCTATGTTTATGTTTAAGAAGATTAAACATTACCATAACGACTATAACCTTTGCTGAATTGTAATGAAGTAGCTTTAGCACCTTGTCTTGACACATGTCTAAGTGGACCACTAACATCAGTATGTATTATTCCAAGAAGACCAGTCGCCCTTTCGGGACGATGCGGAAACGATTTCTTGTGAATGTTAATTCTATTTATAAACCTCCTTATCCTTTCCCTTTCCATTAACCTTATTCTTGCCTTTTGCTTTAAGCGATTTTTTATTAGCCTTCTGGATTTTACCACCTTTAATCATCATTACTTGTAGTGTTTCAGCCTTTTTAGGTAAACCTTTTTTATACTCATTGAGCATAGCATGTAGTTCACCAACTGTCTTCCCCATGTTATGCTTATTGTAGTGAGGCCATTCAAGATTAAACCAACACTAAGCTCTTGTGGGAGCCACCATAATCAAGACATTCTGTTCACATAATTTTTATTAATGACATATGGGCCAACTTGGTTTTCCTCTCATCCTGTTTGCCAAGCCATGGAAAGTCTTGCGATCAGGTCAAAACACATCCACTACAAGCTTGTTTCTACAAACAGGGATTTAAGACTCCTGATGCTTTTCATAATGTGAGGAATTCGAATTTATCTTTAAAGTTCAGGAGTCATATTCCGAGCATAAGCAAGTCATCATCATTATAATATATACCGTCATTACACTGCGCCAAGTACTCAGAATCGCGTAGGTGAAGCAAGAGAAATAGTTGTTCATATGGGACAAACAATTTCCTTTCAACTCTCAAGACCTTCTTAATATTGACAAACACAGTCATTGAATTTATTTCCAGAATTTTTAAACATCCGACCTGAAAAGCCGAATGGTTTATGTTTTAGAAGGTAGTGCATTTACAATATCATAGTAAAGTTCTATAATTTGTATTTTCGATTATACTCCTTGAAAAGAAAATTTAATACCCAGTTTATATAAATAAGCAATTAATTTTCTCAAGGTTAGGACCCAGCTTGACTACCCCCAACCAAATCAGTTGATCTGCCCTAGTGATGGTGTTACTCAAAAGGCTAATCAACGATTGATAATTCACAACTATTGCAATTCCTAAACCATATGGGACTTACTTTATTACAATAATATTTAGTAAGCATGTTTTATCCCATCTATGCCGCGTGTTAACAGGTCTAACCACAACAACGCTAAGTCGTCCAATTTCAAAACAGTAATTATGTAAAACTTACCGTCTCACGGAAAAGCGTATAATTACCTTGTGACTGCAAATCTACACAAGTCTCACGTATAGGTAAAGAGCAATCAACAAGTGTTTTTACAAATTGGATGGCAATAACTTAGTTGAAAAAGGGTATTTTATTTGACGTGTCAAATTGTACGAAGAAGCATGCATACATCTTCGTAACATTTATTTTAATAAAAAATTTTCTCTATTAAGTTATTATTTCAGGCTATCACCTTTTATCATGTATCTTATACATAAAAAGTGAGACCTTAAAATTGACGATTCAACGTATCTTTAAATTTAAAGATTTGCTTTTTATCGCAGGAAAAGATTAAAGAATGATTAAAAATCATTTAAACCCTAGACCATTCGCGACTTCCTACATAGTATACAAGGTAAAGAAACTACAACGTAGTCAGGTATTATAGGGTAATGGTATATCTACAAGATCCGTATAGTCTTGATGAGTTCTACCCGAACCTTTGTCCTGGCACTATATAGTACTTTTGCAAATTACGTCATTGATAAATAATTAAATCTTTAATTTAAAGTATAAATTACAAACTATATTTTGTTGTCTAGTCATGGAAGATTTTATATCGCGATGTAAGCCGAACTCCACTTTGACTTTTTGACAATTAGATCAGATTAATAATATATCTTATTTCAATAATCATTAGTCGTGTTTATTTTTTTGTTTTCAAAAAAACTCTTTTATTTTCTCCCAAGTCAAGAACTTAAAATAAAACATATAAACATCAACTAAACTAAATAACATTTATTTAAACACACTTAACAATTAAGGCATGCAAACATTAAATATTATCCTAATTATCTAATAATAAAACATGCATTTATTCATATAAGGCTCCTTCGTCCTATTCAGCTCCGGCTCCTATGTATCGACATACTTCGATTACGTAAGCCTTATATAAATAAATACCACATAGCACATAAAACCTTTTAATTATTTTAGGCCCCATTCATTCAAAAATAAGGGTCTTCCCGAATTCTTGAATCATGGATCTTACCAGTTACAAAAATTTATTAAAATTATGCGTATTTTAATCATATTTAAACCAAATCCATTTAACAAATTAACAAGATTTAATATCTAATATCAATACATGCAAATTTGCATGATGTTATCATGGTTCTTCATTATACAATTAACAAAACTTATAAAACCATTAACAATTACTACATTCAAGTTTTATAAAATTGCATTATCCAACCTTACGATTTCGCGTCTAATTAATTTTATTAACCGTCAAGATCAAATCTTTTTAACAAAAACGCCCACCGGGGCATTTAAAATTAATCACGAAACCCTAATTTGTCCAATTTTATTCCTTGTAATTAAAGATTCTACACGATGGCTCGTGATGCCACTGTTGGGTTTTACGATCTAATTAACCAATTAATTAACACGAGTACGCAGCGGAATAAATGATCACATGTAGAATACAATAATTAACAAGATAGAAAACATGTAACTTTTAGAACACGAAAGATTTCTTAGGTATAACTAATCTATTAAGTTTACCAACATCACTAGGTGTTAACTCCTTTTCGAACAGTAGCCTAGGAGAAATACCACAACTCTTTTCCACAAATTTATCACTGTCATTTTCTTTTTCGCTTAGAAAATTATCAAACATGGATTGATATGACCCGCCTTTGATCATTCCTAAAATAGAATCCGAATGAGTCTTTGTTGTTGAAGGTCGAACCACCAAAAGACCACGAAAACCCTTTGTGGGTTTTGTTGCGATCGAACCAAGAAGGAAGAAACAAGAGAACCGAAACCTTTTGGGTTTTGAAGTTCGGTCGAGTATTAGGAGTAGAGGCACAAGGACGAATTTTGGTTTTTTAGGTTTTTCAAGATATGAATAATGAAAAACTTTAACCCCTATATATAGACCTTGTTCAAGCATCCTAAACCCATATGGAATGGGCTTTGTAACCGACTAGGAGAAGCAAAGCCAAACCATACCCTTCTATTTTTCGGTTTTGTATATTTAGTCCCTTAACTCTTTAATGACTAATATTTTAATACTTGTTATCATATAACGATCGTTTACTAAACACACTAATTAAACATTGTTTACGTATTAACGTGTGCGTCCCCTTAGGTTCAAATAAATATTCCGGACATATATTAATTCATATATGAACATATTCCAACAGCTCCCACTTGGACATGTATGAATAATATAATAACATTGGTAAGCGTCTAGCAACACGCCAATGCTCCCAGATAATTTGAGTATGGTTTCACAGGGCATGAACAAATGATTTATGAATTTACAATCCCTTTGTTTCCGATACCGTTGTTAAATTGGATATGGATCAATGTCATTCCATATTTAACGATTCTGTTTCTCATATATGAAGTAATCAAGATTACTGAAAATCAATGAGACATATCTACTTGAGTTTTCAGGTACGACCATACACACATCTGATTATTTCTATGAGGGGCCCAGTGGTATCTTCTTCAACAATTTGAAGGAACAAATTCTATATTGACTACAAGTGTCTAGTCATCATGTGGCATAAACCATTCTGACATAGCCCTTATTAGTTACCTTATTCAGGACAACTTAAACTATATCAAGAAGGAATATCCACATATGCTAAACCTACTTGCGTCTCAAGTCTAAGGATTTATGTAAATAAAATCACGTACAAGATTCACTTGATGACGTCGATCCATAAAGTGATATTCTTGTGGCGGGGAAATCCAATATTCATCTTATGAATATCATGTGAGTTTGGTGGACTCATCCTTAATATCTCCAATATCACCAATCACTCAGAATTGTCTTAGTTTAACAATATTCCCATATTGTTAATCGACAACGGATTAATTTAGAATAATACATTTATTATTCATGGATTTAAACATGCAAATATAGGACACAATTTATAATATAAAATAACAAAATACCAACGTATCATTATCATAAAATAAAATTGTTTTAACATCCCTTATCCAAATACTAAAACACAGATCTACATGAAACTACTAGCTAAACGAAGTCCCATGCTCTTAGCATGTTGAGTAAGCTTTGTATTAGATAAAGCCTTCGTAAAAGAATATGCTAGATTGTCATCTGTGTGAACTTTAAGAAGGTTACTTCTATGGTAGTGTTTGGCGCCCATCTGAACCCCCGGTTCGTTGGCGATAAGAAGTGCGGCTGAATTGTCGCAAAACATCTTAATTGGTTCGTTTATTGTTGGTACTATACCAAGCCCTGAAATAAACTTCCTAATCCAAACAGCTTCCATCTCTGCTTCTGAAGCAGCTATGTAATTCAGCTTATGTAGCAGGCTTTCAGTAGTACTTTACTTGGAGCTTTTCTAGTCTACTACGCTTCCGTTCAAAGCGAAACGTATTCTGTCAGAGATTTCATATCATTTATATCGGTCTCAAATCCAGCATTGCAATAGCAATCAACTCGAAGTTCAGCTTCCGGATTTCCACCATAAACCAAAAACATATCTTTAGTATTTCTTAAATACTTAAGAATATTTTTCACAGCAGTCCAGTGAAGTTCACCTGGATTCTGTTGAAATCGGCTTGTTATATTTTGCGCGAACGCAACATCAGGTCTAGTGCATCTAACCGCATACATAATGGATCCTACAGCCGAAGCATAAGGTACATTTTTCATACGATTTACCTCTTTAGGCGTTTGAGCACCCTGTGATTTGTTCAAGTCAAGTCTTTCTTGCATGGGGATATGACCACGTTTGGAATTATCCATTTTATATCTCTTTAAGATCTTATCCATGTAAGCATTTTGACTAAGTCCAATTAATCGCTTTGATCTATCTCTATAGATTTTGATTCCAAGAATAAATGCTGCTTCCCCCAAATCCTTCATAGCAAAACACATTCCAAGATAATCCTTTACACTTTGTAAACTTGGAATATGATTACCCATGATGATTATGTCATCAACATATAAGATGAGGAAAAACAATTACTCCCACTAGCCTTTTGATATACACATGGCTCATCAAGATTTTGATCAAAACCAAACCTTTTGATTTCCTCATCAAATCTTTTATTCCAGCTTCTTGATGCTTGCTTAAGACCATAAATGGATCTTTGAAGCTTGCATACTTTTCTGGGATGATTAGGATCAACAAAACCTTCAGGTTACACCATATAAATGTCTTTATCAAGATAACCATTTAAGAAGGCTGTTATTATATCCATTTGCCATATCTCATAATCATAGTATGCCGCTATAGATATGAGAATCCTAATAGCTCTAATGTCAGCGACGGGTGAGAACGTTTCTTCATAATCAACCCCGTAGAGTTGAGTATAACCCTTTGCTACAAGACGAGCTTTATAGGTGTGTACAATACCATCCATGTCAGTCTTTTTCTTAAAAATCCACTTACTCCCAACAGTCTTACAACCAGGAGGAAGATCGACCAGGACCCATACCATATTGTCCATCATGGATTGTATTTCCGCATTCATAGCATCGATCCACTTATTAGATTCAGAATCTAACATCGCGGCTTTATAGCTAGTGGGTTCATTAAGATCCCCTAGACTATGCTCCTCCGCTTCTACATTTAGACTTAAACGATTTGGAGCTCGACGTGTCCTTTCAGACCTACGAATCGGAATATCTTCCTCTTGAGGTGGTTCAAAACCTTCAACCTCCATAGGAATTTCGCTAGTGATTTCAGAAGGTGATGTATCTTCATCTTGAATTTCTTCAAGATCCCGACACCTCTCCGACTGACTTCTGAGTAATGAGATATTTCTCAAAGCAACTCAAGCATCGCCTCGGCAACAAACTATTTTGTTTTCAGGTGGGAAGTAGAAATAGTAACCCATCGTTTCCTTTGGGTATCCTATGAAGATACACTTAACAGATCTTTGTTCGAGTTTGTCAGGCGTATCTCTCTTCTCAAGAGCCTCACATCCCCAGACCTTTAAGTAAGACAGATTAGGAACTTTTCCATACCATAGTTCATATGGAGTCTTATCAACCTTCTTGGTTGGAACCATATTGAGAATGCGTGTTGCAGACTCTAGAGCATAATCCCAAAAGGATAACTGCAGAGTTTGTAAAGATCATCATAGTATCGCACCATATCTAACAAAGCAACAAAGTGCGGTTTCTACACCAGACACTCCATTAAGTTGTGATGTGTATAGAGGAGTAAGTTGTGAACAATTTCCGTTAGCTTTTAGATAATCTTAAACTCTTGGCTTAGTATTCGCCACCAATCGATCATGATCGGAAAGCCTTTGATTGTCTTCCCGATTGATTTTCCACTTCATATTAAAACACTTTGAACGTATTCAAAGACCATTATGTTTATGTTTAAGAAGAAAAACATAACCATAAGACTAGAATCATATGTGATTGTAATGAAGTAGGCCAGCACCCGTAGTCTTGACACATTGTCTAATTGGATTCACACACATCATATGTATAATTCTCAATAAGATCATCTCGCCCTTCGCTCGGGACGATGTGGAAGCATTTCCTAGTCATGCTTGCCCGATAAACAAGAAACGCATATGATCAAATACCATCAATCAGTTGATTTTTAAAAGCACTTCCTATTTGCAAGCTTGTTTAATTAGTTCTTACATATATGAGCAAGACGACAGTGCCATAAATAAGTAGAGTCCAAATTATGTTTGGCTCTTTTAGTGCTAATCATTATAAATAGAATTAACATTTGGTACAAGATCATGCATATCAATTTCATAAATACCATGTACTCTAATAGCATTATTTTCAAAGAAACAGAAAATTCCAAAATCCGTAAACGCTGGAACAGAATTCATTTTCAACCAAACGGTGAACTGAAACAACACCTCTAATTATAAAAGGTGCATAATGACTATTGTCTACACAAATCACAAGGCCATTAGGTAAAACTAATGACTATTGTCTACACAAAAAACATTTTCTCACACTTTATTAGTGTCACTATAAATATTTTTATCGTGGGAAAAGCAAATAAATCTTTTAGTGACACTTCTTTTATACTTGTAGTAACACTTTTCTACTTTTAGTGACACTTTTATGACTTTCGGTGACATTTTTTTATGTGTCATTAAAAGACAATTTTTTTTAGTGATGCCTCTCTTACCTCCTCTTTTAATTATTTTGTTGACAATTTTTTTAGTTTTATGTTCATATTTTTTGTCTTACCATTTTTATTTTGTTAAAGTTTATATTTTATGTTATTTTTCAAAAGTGTGAATAACATCTCCTTTTTTATCAATTATAGAAAGGATAAAGA
Source organism: Tanacetum coccineum (assembly GCA_026074375.1). Classification (NCBI taxonomy): domain Eukaryota; kingdom Viridiplantae; phylum Streptophyta; class Magnoliopsida; order Asterales; family Asteraceae; genus Tanacetum; species Tanacetum coccineum. The sequence goes on along the minus strand of BQNB010000484.1, from coordinate 26,874 downwards.
TCCTTTAAAGTTCGTATTAACTTTACTGGTAAAGTTTTCTCACAAACATAACAGTGGGCCATACTGAGAGACCCGGTTTACTTTATTTTTGTGAGAGAACTTTACCGGTAAAGTTGATATGAACTTTAGAGGATCTCTATCCTTATACAAATCACTTTTTGTCCTTTTTTTTCGCAACATACATCTTAAAACCAATTTATGTGATATATGCAAAACGGTATGTTTATAAATATATTGGCAATTGCTCAAAAGAGTTTAAAATCATTTAGACGTGGCCTAGTGGTAAGAACTTGTAGTAAATATTGAAAGGTTTTAAGTTCAATTTTTGCAATGTGTAAACAACTCTGCCGATCATCATGGAAAAGGGAACGCTTTGCACAATTTGATTTTGTGTGACGGTGAGCTCAAATTTTGTGGATTAGCAGGTCATAATGTCGAAAACCATGGTTACCCAAAAGGTTAAGTTTAACGAGTATAAAAATTTTAAAAACTTGTCTTTTACGAGTTTTCTAAACTGCTAATAGTGTTACTAATATACTGAAGGAGACTTTTGAGGTCCATCTGAAGCAATTGTTAAGCATAAAGTTGACTTTTGATAAAAACATTTGAGTCAAAGTTGTTATGCTATATTCGAGAAATAGAAATATGGCTCAAACGGTTGGGAAAATGACCATTTCGGTCAACGTTGACTTTAATATCAACTCAAAGTTAGAACTTAGAAGAATACTAATTGATGCTGATAAATGTTAATGTAAAATTAACGGATTTTTTTTTTTAAACGGCGAACTTTTTATTAAAAAAACTAGCAGGAAGCCGTAAAATTACAAAGAAATAAGAGACGGTTTTTAAACCAATCGACCCATCATAAACAAAGTATGCATCTATACCGACACTCAGTAATAAAAACTACAAATAATCTCATCAAAAAACGTCTCCTTAGATATGGGCATGGCCCTCGAACATCTTCTTATTACGAAAAATCCAAAAGCCAACCACATCACAAATAATACCTTGAAACCTGATTTTAATTCTTCTTCGGGAGCGTATACATTATCGATCCCAAGACCTCCATATCTCCGAAAGAGTTAATATCCATAAAATAGCAAAGGGGCGTTCCCACCAACCGATTTATTAATTTAGAAATCTTCTTTGTCGAGTTACAAGCGATAGAACAAATGATCATTGGTTTCAATCCCTACATCACAATTCACACAAGATAAGACTCAATATCTAATACCCACTCTGAAATGTTAAATCTAGTAGGTAAGGAGTTCGTTCATTACCTTCCAAGCGGAAAGGTGTTCCTTTGTTGGGAACAGTATCGAATCCACCTAGTCTTTAGTGTCACCTTTCGGAAGTAATCGCGAATCTATCATGTTACTTGACGAAGCACGTATAAAACCACCAGAATTGTTCAATGTATCCAAGACTAACCATGAATCAGGAGACTGAGTAAGCACCACAGGGTTAATCACTATTCCGCTAACTCGTCAACTAGAGTTTGTTCATCCCGTCCTCTCGGATGTCTAACGAAAACGAATGGTAAGACTAAAGGATGCGCAAGTTTTTTGACCTACTGTAATTTGTTTGCTGTTTTCGAGAGCATGTCGCTCTAGGAATCTAATTCCTTAAGCATGCCCCCAATCACACCACACGTCATCCCAGAAAAAAGTCGAAAGGACATTCCCAAGTTAATTCTATCATGAACAAAAGCCAGGTTAATACCCTTTCCTCATGCATCCTAACCTCTTTAATAATATTTATCCTACATAATTAGCTCCTATACCCGAAATCTCATCAACTTTCCATTGGCTCCGTGTATAGCCTTCAATAACACGAACCAAAGCGTATGCTCATGGTCAAAAAATCTCTAAAAATCTCCAAACCCATTTAAATATCAATCCTCTATTAAGAGCATAAAGACTAAAAATACCTAGACCACCGTTATCTTTAGGAGCAAGAGCCTTCTTCCATTGAACCCACGAAGCTTTTTTACCCGAACTCTCATGACCATTGAAGAATTTACTTCGAAGAGATTCCAGAATTTGAATGACACCTGCAGGAACTTTAAACATTAACATGTGAAAAATAGGCATCGAGCCAAGTACCGATTTGATTAACATGAGCCGCCCTCCAATCGATAACATTTTCATCTTCCATCTTGATAGACGTCTTCTAATTCTATCAATAATGTCCTTCCAAGATTGAATTTTATTCATGTCCCCTCCAACATAAGAACCAAGATATAAAAAAGGAGCTTTAAGAACAAGACATCCGAATTTGGTCGCCGCTCGAGAGACTTTACCATTATCAACTTCAATGCCCATGATTTTGCTTTTGCACATATTGATTTTTAAACCTGAAACCTTATGAAAACAATCAAGAACATGGATAAGAGAAGTTATATTACTTTCGCTCCATTCACCTATAAAAACCGCATCATCCGCATAGAACATGTGCGAAAGATTAACCAAACCACCAACATCGATACCATGGAACATACCCGCATCAACCACTCTTTGAAATGAAATATGGAGACTTTCCATGATTAATAAGAATAAAAAAGGAGATAACGGATCACCTTGTTTAAGACCTCTACCAAATTGAAACTCGTCGGTTGGACTACCATTGATAATGATAGACCCTTTCGAAGAATGAAGACAACATTGAATCCATTTTCTCCATTTATCCCCAAACCCAAACTTGCCTAAAACATCATCAAGAAAATCCCACCTTACCGAGTCATATGCTTTTTCAAAGTCCACTTTGAAAAGAAGAGTTTGTTTTTTCTTCTTCTTACACCAAGACATGACTTCATTTAAAATAAAAGGCCCATCAAGAATTTGCCTATCTTTAATGAAAGCCGATTGAACCTCATTAATAATTCCCCCCAAGACATCAACAAGACGATTAGTTAAAATCTTAGCAATGATTTTATATATGCTACCAATGAGGCTAATCGGTCTAAAATCCTTAACAAGATTAGCATCCGGAATTTTCGGAATTAAGGCAATGAAAGATGAATTACACCCTTTGGGTAAATCAGAAAATTTAAAAAAATACCTCACCGCTTCACAAACATCCCTATCCACAAGATGCCAAAAGTGTCTGAAAAAACCAAACGTGAATCCATCCGGACCCGGGGCTTTGTCGGTACCACATTCCCAAACCGATTTCTTAATTTCATCATTAGAAACCTCCCTCTCCATATGATCACTTTGCTCATGAGAAATCTGATTAGGAAAGTCAAGACTAATAGAAGCAGTAGGTTTGTCCGGCTTACCAAAACGATTGGCAAAATGGTCGAAGAACTCTTTCTTGACATCATTCGGGTTTTCAATCCAATTACCATCAACCATAACCCCCCTAATATTTTGAATATTACGCCTTTTGTTTATGATACCATGAAAAAAACCGGAATTCTCATCTCCTTCTACCGCCCATTTAATTTTAGCCTTTTGAGCCCTTTCCTTCGATTCTAAATTATCTATCTTTTGGATTTGATGAAGAATAGCTAAGCGGGAATTGACCAGCTCTTCATTCCCAAGCCCTCTATCAATATCCAGATCAATTTCCTCCAACTGTTTTTTAAGTCTAAGCTGATCGTTTTTCCGGGTCCCCGAATTACTCTTATTCCAAATACGAATCTGATTCTTAAGATTTCTAAGTTTATTCATCAAACTTAGAAGAGCATTATTTCCCACCATAGGACTGTTTTTCCAAGTGTTCTCCACAAATGTGTTAAAACCATCCATCTCAAGCCAATGATGGAAAAAACGAAATGGAGTAGGGCCATAATCGTAACCATTTTCTTTAAGAAGAATAGGCCGATGATCCGACAAGAACCTCTCCAATGTAACAGCTTTAATGTTCGGGCTTCCACTAATAACACTCTCCGAAACCAAGAATCTATCTAACTTGCTCATCTTTGTTGCGGATCTATGACACCAAGTAAAGCGACATCCACCTAAGTTAACTTCAACCAATCCCGAATCCAAAATAAAAGAATTAAATCTATGAGCACCATGTGGATTAAAATGAGTTCCGAATCTATCAGATTTGACACGAACCTCATTAAAATCACCCATGATAATAACATCCCCGTTCCACTTATCTACCTCGAAACGAAGAAAATCCCAAAGAGCTTGTTTTTCTTTACCCTCTTGAGGAGCATACACACCAATAATCATCATATTCTTTCCCGTTAACCTCCACTTACCTCTAGTAATCACAAAATAATCAGACACCGTCACACTGTTTTTGCAAAAAGAATTAGTATCCCATACGCAAAGGATACCTCCCGAATTTCCAACCGCCTCACTATACACATAATCAAAAACCGAATTCCCCCAACACTGTTTCACACAGAAGTCCTCAATCTTTTCCATTTTTGTTTCTTGTATAACTAAAAAATTCACATTATTTTTTATACTAAGATCTTTAACCCAATCTTTCTTGGCCTTTTGGGCAAGGCCTTGTATATTTAAAGATAGAAAATTCATCTATAACCTTCTTTCCCTCCTTGTGTTCCAATGAGTTCTTCCAAATTTGCTATGACTCCTTCCATTTTGAATCCCATAACCTGTCCAACTTTTATCACATCTTCAAGTAAACCCACCATGGATCCACCTGTTCTAGGAATTTCAAAAACCTTGAAGTGACCCGCTGATATAGACCCATTAGCACTACCTTTCAATTTATCAACATCACCAGCCTCACTGAATTCATCATTCTGGTCTACCTTCTTCTCTGATGTGTCATTTTCACAATTATGTGTCAAAGGTGTGAAACCTGGTGGATGCTTCAAACTATCTTCAGAATTGGTATCCTTATCATCCAATTTAGATTGTTTGTTTATTTTGTGATTTAGCTTGTAATCTTTATTTTTACAGATTTTCTTCTTGTAGATCTGTTGTTTTTATAGTTTTTTTTTTCCTTTTTTTGTGAGGCTTGTTTGTTATAAAAAATAGGATGTAAAAAAAAACTTTATGTTTTTTCTTAAAAAAAGACTATGTTTTTTCTTCTAAACTACGACGCGTATTTCACAAGTTATTGGGAAGTGTCCTTCCATTGAACTTGACTTAATATACCAAAAAAAAATTTGCTTTCATATACTCTTTTCGCCTTGTCCATCTTCATAACTCTTTTTTCTTGCCCAACTTGACTTAGTATACCAAATTTTACTTTTCTAAAAGCATTTTTAATAATATTATATATAACTAATCTATAGGACATTTGGCAAGATATGTATGAAGTAAGTCCATTATGTTTTCATATTAGGTCTATTTATCACCACTCTAAAAATATGATGTAAACTTGTGTAACATAAGTTTTTCTAGATGCAAAGGGTATCTGGAATGAACCGGTTTACTTGTCATCACTAAAGTTTAAATATGGCGAGGAGGTTACCGCCCACGCGTTGTTGCGGGTTTTTTTACATTCTTTGCCGCAAAGTTGCTTTTGACATAGTGTTATAACAAACTGTTTACATTTGAAATGCATTCATAAATATATGTAATGATTTCTGTATGTGATGATTAATATCTTAACAGTCTAAAATCCAAATTGTACAATTACATAAGAGTATACTATAACTATCTAAGAAGTTCTCATATCTCTTAATATAAATGGCTTAAGCAATGCCTTCTTCATATCATCATGCATCTCTGTTAAGAAAAAATAACAAAAGCCCCTCATTGCGGAATTTACCATAAGCAAGCTGTAGTCGATATTAAAAAGATATTAGTTTAAATGTTGCATGTTCATTAAAACGATAATAGATATGCAGTCAGGTACGCTGAACATAAACCCGCAATTCAATGCCACAACCACACAGTAAAATCCCAGATGAAATTAAGTAGCAAGTAAATTATCTCCAAATCATATCATACAAATGTAACAATAATTTGGGTCATGAAAACACCCTTGATAAAATCGCCGTCACAATTTCTGGTAACCATTTTAAAGTTTTTGTGTGCGTGTTTGTATATGCGTGCGTAAGTCACACTTGAGTAGGGTAACTCTATTATAGACACATTTCATGATGAGTCCATATGTTACAACATTCAGATAACTTATTACATACAATAACTAATGTTACTTTCACAACCCAGTCATACTTAATTTGTCGACCTTCATATTGTTATATATAGGCTGCTACTGATGGAAGTCTTATCTGCCTACTATGTAACATTACTTATGGGGATGTTTCGATAAGCTTATTGAAGCAGCTTAATTAGGTTAGTGCATTCTCAGTGGGGGCGTTTGCTATTTGCATGTTTGCAAAACTTATGGTTATGGGCTTATGATATTACAAACTTTTGAGAAGCTCTTTTGGTGTGAGCTACATATCATACTTGTACACCTATAACTAATACAAACACTAAATGCTTTATGCGTTTTGATACAAGTATATATATATATAGCTAATAAGCATAAGGCCTTACTATCTAGAGTATCCAATCAGCTAACTTATGCCAAATAGTTATTTCAGACACTAATAATAGCCTTATAATCAAAATAGCATAATTGCAACTTGATAGGTTGGGAACAATGAAGTGGATTTGGAAGCGAGTTTAGTCTCAAGAAACGGCATAAGATACTGACTAAAATAAGCTCAAGCCCGAGTTAGTAGTGCCTTTGCTTCATCTCTCATGTTTAGCCATAAACATAGACCTCAAGGCCATCAGCCTCTGAGCGTATATTCATTATTCTAGCATGAGATCTCTCTACTCCATTAACGCTATTATGCAGGCGAATAGTATGTAGAAGAACTAGAACACGTTCAACTCTCTGATAATTTCCATATGATAAATTGAGCACAGCAGACACTACAACTACGCTATGCTCTAACATTAAAGGTACACACCAGTTATATCAAAAACTATAAAGTACACTTACCATCACGCTCAAAGATGAGCGAAAAAGTTTATATCGCGATATATTGATCTACAAGCATCACACTACATCAAGCACACAAGTCAATGTAGTATACACATTGTTAATCTTCTATACAGCTGAGAGTCACTGAGCGCGACTCTACCTGAGAACACTCTATATCACTCTCAATTGATCATATTACATTATAGACTGAAATATGGGATGTCGATGTCGCGACTACACATCACGACTTCACTTGATATGGAATGGACCGACCTTATCGTCAAAAAAACGCGAAACATCACGCGACTACAATCATGATAACGTGTCTTTTATGAACATTAACTAACATCCTCACAGCAACTCATAGCGCTCGCACACGATGTTCTCTACTTCTAGTTCTGGTTCTGAGTCGTATCGCTATGCACTGCGATTAGTATAGCAAGAGCGAGTCATTCTCAGAGAGTCTATCATCGGATCTTACATCTAAATCTCTGATATACATAGTATCTAGTCACACGAGCGAGGTATCTTTCTATCTTGCCTGCACAGTACACTACATGAAGACAGACAACTGCGATCAATGACACATCCTGTAGATGTCCTATCTCAAGACATATTGCCAATCTCAACTCTCATACATCTACACAGCACATATCATGAGCGCCATACACTTTTCTCTCACACCGCAAAGGGATACTACACTATCTACAATGTCTAGCCTGACAAAGAAGCCTCGCGCACCAATTCAATACAAGAGCAAGTACATCCAAATTCTCGAGCTCACATCACATTTGGAAATCTCTTGATTAATCATATATAAGTACGCACTCGAGACAACTAACTATGTCTATCGTGCAGAAGTATCTGGAGCCACGAACTATCTAGATCCGTATGGGGACCCACGCTCCTATAGCGATTCACGGTATATGACAACACTATCAAGGAGATTCGATGCATCATCTATTGACGCGAAAGCTACGATTTCTACACGTTTCTTCTCTTTCAGACACCATGCAGCCTCCGAATATAGACTCTAGCACTGGTCATCTCATGGCGTGTTGCTACGCATGACTCTTCATACATCTAACAATGTTCACAAACCTACATACACGTATATGACCTCATCGCGACCCATTATAGAAAGCAAGAGCCTAGAATATCTTATTTAGTCACCTAATATCAATATATCACAACATAGACATTTCATCTGTCAGTCTAATCGCAAGAGACATTGACTATCGTCCCATTAAGCGCTCAGAGAACAGGATGGATACTGCGGTCACTACGAGTTAATAAAACGAGTAAATCACAACCTCTATACTTCTAATACTAGAGAGTCTCAAACTTAATACATAATATAATTGAACCTAATATATCTAATATCATAATACTATACACAGCAAGGTACGCAACTACTCACATATAGTCAAGCGAGAAGTAACATCTCTTAACATCTGGTGATGACTGAGACTAGCGAGTACTCGTACCTATCACACACAATGATACTGAGCTCTACTATACAGAGAGAATAATATAGGAGTAGTGGAATTGTATCATAGAGACTAAAAGATGTATATAGGAATCGGTATAGTGATGTTCTGGGGCGCATATTTCATGACACGTTGAGCAAACAAAAAAACTAAACCTAAACTCATCACTCAGATACTGAGGATGATAGCGGACAGTGATATCTACAACTCTCTTGTCGAAGCAAGTGATCAGTGATGAGTGCAATAACACATATGGTCAGAGTGATTGAGTATGTTCTGTAGAGTTTTTACATCACTTCGACATCTTATAACATCTCTCAGCTCTCTCTTCATTACAGACACTACCTGCATATATATAGCGAGCGAATCATACCTTCTCGTGCAAGGTACGGCTCTCTCTATACGAGAGTAGAGATCAGAAGTTAATGAACTCACACAAAAATTCGCAAGTCAGTAGGTAGAGGATCACTGATATGTACTCTGCTCTTCATGGTCGCAAAGTACAGAGTATCTATATATCAAGAAGAGTAGGAATCAAGTTGTGAGTATGGTTACTTCTGGTAAGGATCGAGGGAGGAGACAGGAGGGGATGTAGGCGGACACAATCGAAGTTGTTGGGTGTCTAACAGACTGTAGAGTGAACATTTAAAATGAAGTGTGGTGGAGATAGTTTAGGATTGGGGTGTGTAGAGTGAGACTAGAGTATATAGAACTAGACAATATGGGGTAGGTGGATATGTATGTATATGACACAGTGGGGTGAGTGATTAAAACATATAGTATTTCGTATATTCAAGACGTGTTTACGTTAATTGCTAAAAGGTACACGTTCTTGATGCTTTGTTAATTATGTATTCTATACGTGTTTATATGTTTTCCAGCTGCGTACTCGTGATTTCAATTGGTCAATAGTTGTCAAAACCACAACACATGAACATTATTTTACGTTCGTTTAATTAGATGAACGAACATGAACAAAAGTCACGTCTGTTCGTTTATGTTCTTGAACGTCCGATTATGCGTTATTAACGTTCGTTTATGTCCATTTATTTGTTTATGTCCGTATATCACATCTTTTAATGATATACTTTTAAAACTTATATGTTTAAACAAAACAACACTTATAAAACAAAATATTATGCATAATTTTATTTTATGTTTTTTTCTACGTTTACTTATGTTCGATCGTTCATGTTCGTTTAAAGTTCGCTTAATTTCTTAATGAACGAACATAAACGAACATGAACAACTCATTTTCTTAATAAACGAACATGAACAACTCATTTTCTTAATAAACGAACATGAACAAGAAAATTCGTCCGTTTAAACGTTCGTGTCCGTTTATTTGTCAGGTCAAAATTAAATGAACGAACATGAACAAGGTTCCGTTTGTGTTCGTCCGATTTGTTTACCATCAGGTGAGAAGACTATATTCAATAAAACATTCGTCATTAGTACATGTAAACATATATGTGCGAAATGGTAGATCTTTTTAACGAGTTAGACTCTTTTAATCCTATTTTGTTGTAGAATGCATTACAACTACCTCATTTTCATCTACTTGACAATAAATATTAATAAAAATTTATAAAAGATTAGTGCAATTGACTTTGCATATGACATAGGCATCAAGCCAATGAGGAGGTAACAAGTACATGTCCCTTTAACTTTACCTTTTAACACAAACATTAATTCGTAGTTTTTGTTTGTTTGCTGTACTAAATATTCAACAAGTTAATTTTAGGTTCGGAGTTAGGTTCGATATTCAGGCTTGGAAGCAGGTTCGGAACTATAGTGCAATGCAAAACATTATAAAAGTCGAACAAAACAGTTTGATGTGGGCCAGGATTGCGGGATTAAAGACGGTAAAGGGTTGGCGTTTGTGGAGGGGTGTGAGTGGGATCAAAGTGGGAAGACGTGTAAGGTGTTTAACTAGTGTCGGGTTGTATTTGAGAATATAATTTAGGGTTAATGGCATATAATAGCAACGTATTTTTCAATTTGAGCCGTTATCAGATACGAACTTTAAAAAGTATCACAATACCCATCAAACTTTCAAAATTTGTGCTATTATATCATAATTTTTTGATGACGTGTCTGTTATAAAATGCTGCCCGTGTCGCATTTCTAGGTATGCCACATCAGTGCCACGTCATTGACACGTCATCGAAAGTATGATAATAACACAAATTTTGAAAGTTGGATGGGTATTGTGATACTTTTTAAAGTTCATATCTGATAACGGCTCAAATTGGAAAGTACGTTGCTATTACATGCCATTAACCCTATAATTTATTCTTAAATGGAACGCTCATATGTCTTTTTCTGAATTTATTTAGAATTAATACATATTACTTTTTTATTATGGTTGATCAAAAACTATGATTTTGTAGTTGAGTTAATGAAAAATGTGATCATGTACAGTTACCTTTTTACTTAGGAAAAATTACTTTAGAGGTTTTACAACTGAGTCGAGTTTGAGTTTACTTTGTGGCCATCAGTTGTTTTTGTCGAGATTTATATAGTAAATAATCATTATTAACATATAGTACACAGCGGATTAAGGTTCCAAAGGTGAATCCATGTGAAGTATAAAAGATTAACTAATAATTACATTATTTACATCTTGTATTGTAATCGGATTGAATCAACGGATCAAGAACGGGAACTCCTTCTTGCTTCTTGGAACCCACGAAACCCTAAGAATCACCAAAGGTGGTGATCTCTATGAATATCCACACTACACATCTTCGTGTATTACCCGAATGCTAGTTTCTTGATTTCACGATCAAAGAACGAACACCGTTTGTTTGCTTGTGTAAAAATCGACTCAAGTAAACCCTCAAAGGGTTGTTGGTCGATTAGTTTATGAGGAGGAAAGGGTATTTTCTTGATTTGTTTCATGAGTTATAAAGGTTTATGCCTAAACAAATCCTTATATAACCTAAATAAACTTGGTGAACAAGTTTCTTTCCTCTCTTTTCCCCCTAATAGCCTGCCACCCCCTAGACAATATGAAGTTTTTGGAAAAGGATCCTCTAAAGTTATGGTCAACTGTATGGATCTTGAGGTTAGTTTATTGTGAAGTGAAAATTAAAATAAGCGTATATATTTGGGGGCCCATGATTTTTATTAAAGAAAAAGTTTTTACAATTAACTAATTTATGATTGGTGAACATGATGTATCATGTTTGACTCAACTTTAGAGGATTCTAATCCGTTTTAGGTTAAGTTTATTTATTAAGTCATAAATTAATAAATAAAAGTCTATAGTTAATTAATGTGTTTAACGGATTAATTAACGACCGTTAAACGATTTCATTAATATAATTAATATAATTTATTATTATATATTAAATATATTATAATTGGTAATACCTCGGTGTATATGTGTGTGACCCTATAAGCTCACATATTTTCAGCCGTATAATTATTTAATATGATATGAGCACTTCCCAATAGCTTCCACTTGCGAATGTCATAATCACAAATAATTATACAAGCAAAAGTTAGTGTCTAGCAACACATCAATGCTTCCAGAAATACTTGAGTGCGGTTTCATAAACGTCTTAGTTTAAATGGTTTATTATTAAACATCTTTTTGTTCCACGTACATGTTAAACTATAGAAGTGGACCAAGTTCATTTCAAATGTTTAACTATTTTGTTTCTCGATATAGATATTGAACAAGATTACCAAATGTAATCAAGATTCTTCTTGACTACCCTTTGGGCACGGCCATGCAAACATCTGATCAATTCAACGAGTGGCCAAGTAGTATCTAACTCTAGTAACATATTAAGGAACAAATTCTATTTTGACTGCACATGTCATTCGTGTGCTTTACATCACTTTTTAAAAATAACCTTAATAACTACCTTATTAGGACATCGTTTACCTATATCAAGCAATGATATTCCACACATGCAAAATCTATTTGCAGTTTAAGTCAGAGGACAAGTAAAACATAACCACTTGCGAGATTTACTATTAACGTCGATCCATGAAGTGAATACTCATAGGTTGGGGTAGTCCAATATTCATAACCAATGAATAACAGATGAGTTTGGCGGACACATCCTTTAGATATTCATTCACACTGAATATTACCAATCGCTCACATCTGTCTTTGTTAGTGCAAATATTACGATATTTAATCTATACGGTCTTTTTATGTTTTGGTAATAACAAACATGTAACTGTATTACATAACATAAAGTGTGCAATTTACTCGTAACAACAAATCATCAATGCATACATTCATCAACTTCCCTCGACGTCTCGAGTATCTGTATGCTTCAACACAGGTTTGAATATGTTTGTTATGTTGCATTATGATCAAACCATTTAACAAACTATAGAAAATATCTAAATAATATTTTGGTGTCACTACGTAAAAATTGACGTAAATATTTTTATTTAGACATAAGTTTCCACTTGACGTAAATTATTTAAGGTAAAAATAAAGGTACCATAAAACTTGGTTTACGATCAAAGAAATATTTTTTCTTACACACTACATTTTAATGTGTACAAAATATTTTTACAAAAGATAAATTACAAGTTATTTTTGTACAAGCAAAAAATGTTTCAATAAAATGTAAATTTGAATTTGAATTTTGAATTAATCTTTGAGAAGAAGAATCTTGTAGATTAGGGAAAATTTAGTTAAGATTTGTGTGACAACCATGACTTGAGTAGGTTGGTCAAACCGTAGTGTTGACCTAAATGTATCTGTTGCAATGTATGGTTATGTGTTTATACGTGTTTATATGTGTTTGTGTGGGATATGTGAGATTGGATAATCAATCCATTGAGCGTGATCGTCTCATTGGGATTGGATTTGTGTTGAATTTTGTGAGTTAATTTCGTTCACTTTTGGTGACAAGGAAATGATTTCGGTGATTGAAGCGGTTTCGCGTTAATTGTGTAAGTAATTATACGTATACGTATTTTTGTGTTAAGATAAGTTTATGTTTTAGAGGTTAAGTTAAGAGAAATGAGTTATTTGATGGAGAAATTTCATTTTAATCACTAATAGTGATAATGAAATTGATTGAGTATTTTGAGAGAATTGTTTTGGTTAATATGTGGATATCTAGGTGATGGATTAAAATGAAAAGTGTGTCATTTGTGAAAGAAATGAGTTTGTTAAAATATGAGAGTTTTTAAAAGACTTTCTATTTTTAGAAAGTGAATTTGTGAAATGAAAAGTATTTTTGGAGAAAGTTAATTATTTTTAAAAGTCTAGTAAATTGCGTTTAAGCAAAAAGGTATGTGCATATACGCTTAGGTTTTTATAAAAACTTAAGGTAAAGCAAATAATTAAGTAATTAATAAATAAAGAATTTTTTTAGATGAATAGTAAAAACGAATTTAAAGAGGATAAGGGGAAAGAAAAGAAAAAAAAGAGAAGAAATTTTTTAGGGTTTAAGGTATTTTTTAATTCTTTGTTTAATTCTAGTTTTTATTTTAATTCTTGTAATCTAAGCATGATGGATTAGGTTTAATCATGAAAATAAATTAGGGTTTTAAATTACGGTTTTAAATTTTCTGGAGTTTATAGTTTAATGATGAATGTTTGATCATAGGTTCAATTGGTTTCGTGATTTGATCATGCGTTATGGTCTAGATTGCCCGAATTAGTTGTTTAATTACCTTCAGAATTTTAGGCAGTTTTATAATGAGCGTAACTCAATCATAAAAGATCAAATAAACAATTTACAACATACTGTAGATAACCTCAGAGAGTCTACTTTCCAGCAAAGTTGGTCTCGTGAGTTTTTATGGTCGAGAAGTGGGTCAAAAGGTCTTTACAAAATCAGTGTGTAAAACCATGACGAATTTCAGTTTTGGTTTTGATTTTTCTAAAAATACTTAGATATCTAGTTAGAGGCTCTAATATGGACGTTAGTTTATATATTATGTGTGACCCCTGAATTTTTTCTAAGTAGGTTATGAAGTTTAAGTGGGTTATTTAACGTCATACTTTTAGGGGGTCAGGTTCTGGCTGAATCCTGGACACCTTGGATTAATGAATTTCTAAAGGGTATTTGTAAAAGGGTAATGCCTTTGGGAGAGCTAGAAGAGGTTCATAAGACATATATGTAGCATGGTGAATTTTTGTTTGAATTGTGGAAGTGTTTAAGTGGTACTTTTAGGACGCGTAAGTGAGTATAAAATTCTGCTCTAATCCAGAAAATTTAAAGTGTAGTATTGAAGTGTAAATGGTGTATATAAGAGTTGGAAAAGGTTTAAAACAAGTATAGAACTATGGCAGATAGCTTAGATATCCATCATAGTTGAGGTTACATCATATTGGGTAGAATACCTAATTGATGATAACTTATTGTGTGCTTATTTGATTAGATCATTCGTGAAGTTGTTTGTGAAGCTTTTTGTTGGAATCTTTTGGAAAGCTAAGTAAAGGTGAGTTTCATAGTCCCTATTTTTAATGTTTTTAAATTGGGATGGAAATGATGCTAAGTGTTTCGGAAATGTTTTGAATTGCTGTGATTGTGTTTTGATTTCGTGTGGACATTATGTGATTACATATGGCTTGTAGTTGCATGATATTGTGTTGTGTTGAGGATCATTAATGGTGGGGCTGATCATCTTACGGATCATTAATTTGAGAATGATCAACTCAGTGAATTGGTATGGGTCCAGGCCTAAATATAAGCTTCGGCTGGTAGACTTTTAGGTGCGTAAGTGACGTATGTGGGATCGGAGGGGTACGCCTACCCAGTATATGTATGGTTGGTTTGATATGGTGATTTGGTTTGCATGTTAGCATAAGTTCATATGTTGCATAATTGTCCTATATTGTTTTGATAATCACAGTAATTGGTTTGAAAGGGTTATAATGTGAGTCTTAAACCTATGACTCTCACCAACCACTGTGTTGACGTATTTAAGCATCATTTTCAGGTGAGCTTCATGAGAATATTGGGGTTAAGAGAAGTGGCTAGAACGACCGCTAAGATTGCATTGGAGTTCGCTCCTGAGTTTGTTTATGTTTGTTGCATGGATTTTGTCGAATGTTATTTGATTTTATTAGGTTCGTGAGATATTGTTCTTGTATTGGTGAGATCCTTTTTCATTAATACAAGATGTCGTTCTTTTGGTTTTCGGTATTGTCATGACACATTGTGTCTTTATACCTTAGTTATGCATTTAGTGTTTCTCTATTGTTGACACCATTGTGTTGTGATGATATCCATGATGTTACACCTCTTGTTTCCGTCTTGGCGGGGTGTGACATAATGATAGAATTATGTATTCGGAAACCGTTCAACTATCAAAACTTTTACTTTTAGGTCATATATTTATTTAAACAAACTTATTAGCCACTCAAATATGTGTTTGTTTTCGTTTATTCCATTCTAATTCAATTTTATTGCTGGAAACTTTTACACCTTCAAGAATAAAGCTAACTTTAACATATTAAAATAATACAATTAAAAACTGAACGTAAAACATTAGATAAATTACCGTAAATCACTTTTCACTAAATAAAGTTGTACTTAATTAATGGCAAAAACTGATATTATACATTTCACTAGATAATTGCATATTTTGGTCGTTTTGGATCCTTTCTATTTTTGTTGCGGAATATTTGTGTTTACGAGAATTGCACTTTTGTCCTTCTAGAACACGATAAGGATCTAGCATAAAATATTTGGGCTTTTTTCACATGCGAATTACAAAAGGTGATTTTGTGTCTCATCTTGGTCATTTTGCAAGTAAAAAGCATTTAAAGTTGAGTTCTAAAAATGATGTTATATTCCTTTTAGGTCCATTTGAAAGACAAATTAAAAAAGTTGTTTGTTTTATAATGAGGTTAGATATAAAATGACAAAATACCGTACGCTAAGCTAGAGATACCAAACATCATTATTGAGTCCAACAAGCAAAAGAACCCGCGCGTTGCGGCATGGCTAATTTTTTCCCGAATAAATTTTTTTTTACGTTTCGGGGGTTTTTTTTTTGGGCGATGCGTTATGGCGGGGCTAATTTTTAATATTTTCTTTTTTTTGTATGATTCGGGGAAAAAAAATTTGCGTTGGGACGGGCTAATTTTTTCCCGAATATTTTCTTTTTTTAGGACGGTTCGATATCTTTTTTTTGGGCCGATGAATGTAAAAAACTTGTGAACAATAAAAAACTTGACGTGTTTTTTTGTTAATTTTTTACGGGATTTTTTGTGTAAGAAAATCGAAAATAGTTAAAAGTTGAGGGACCGTTTTGTATTTTTTTTAGTTTGGGCCAGATTTCAGGCTAATTTTGGGCTAGTTTTTTTTTAATTTTACTTTGGGCCAGATTTTATGCGAATTTTAGGCTAGTTTGTCGAAAAATGTGTATATTAGTAATAAATTTTTTTATATGGCTTATGTGTTAGTCCCCATGTTTAAAGTGTTTTTTTTTACTATATGGTTTTTTTTAATATAATGGGTTGTACGTTTGTGACCATATCGATTATTTTAAAGTTATTATGTATTGAAGATGTTTTCGCGGGTATTTTTTTATCTGAATAAATCAAAACTTTTGTAATATTTTTTTTTCCTCCTACTTTGTGCATACAAATTTAAAAAAAAAACAAAACAAAATAATTAAAAAAAAAAACTAAAATCGGGCCGGCCCAAAATGGGAGCCCATTACTGTAGCAATGTGACCCACTGTCAAAACGACAGTGGATTTGTCCACAAATCTTTTACTTAAGAAAGAAAACGAAAAGTGAGGACTTTTGCATTTCAAAAAAAAAAAAATTCCTTATTAGGTATGATTGTTTTAATTTTTTATTATTTTTGAATATATGTTTAATTTAAAAGCTTAAATATTAAAAAAAAAATATAAACAAAATGAAAATATAACAAAAAAAAGTAGATAAAATCAAAACAAAAACAAAAATCAATAAATAAACATAAAAAATAAATAAAAAAAAAAAAAAACAAAAAAAAAAAAAATAAGTAAAGAAAAAAAAAACAAAAAAAATAAAAATATATAAAACAAAATAAAACAGAATAAAATAAAAAAAAAAATATAATAACTCCATACACAAAATAAAAAAAATTTAGAAATAAAAATAAAAAACAAAAAAAAATTAAATAAAATAAAACTATAAAAAAAAAAAAGAGAATAAGAAAAAAAAAAAATATAAAAAAAAAAAAAAACAAAATTAAAAGATATTTTTTAAAGAAAAAAAAAAAAAAAAAAAAAAATAAAAGCAAACTACACTTTAACTATGAGGTGGCAAATCGGGCGGGTCAGCGAAATCGTTAAAAAAAGTAAATAAAGGACGCAACCGTTAAAAAGATGACTGAATCATAAAAACAGACGAAAAGTAAAAGAATCGGTGACGGAAAAACGTATTAAATGTAAAAGACGGTACGATAGTAAAAAAACGGACGAAAACGTAAAAAATGGAGGAAAACGTATTAAAACGTAAAAAACAGACGCAGACGTAAAACAACGTACGAAAACATAAAAAGGATGAAAAAGTATTAAAATGCAAAAGACCGGACGAAAACGTAAAAAATAAACGAAAAACGTGAAATAAAAAAATCTGACGAAATTGCGAACACGTAAAAAAAAAACTAACGTAAAAATCAGACGAAATCGTTGAAAAAAACTGTAACGAAATGTAAAAAAAACAGACGTGAAAGTAAAAAAACGGACGGAAAACGTAAAAAGGTTATGAACACGTAAAAAACAGACGAAAAGTTAAAAAACCGAAGAAAAAGAAAGAGAAAACTCAAATGAGAGTCGTTTTGATCGCGTTTTGACTCAAGATTGAATCGGTACCGGACCAAAGACTCATATTAGAGAAAGAGGATGAGGACCTGAAATGGAAATATGTGGTTCCAGTATCAATCTTTTTTTTTCGATTCGCAGGTCTCTAATTATGCTCACCTCTATTACAAGTTAGACTTTTTCCATAAACACTTTTTTTTCGAGGATAAAAACTGCATTTTTTCACTTTTTTAAAGTGCGAGGGTATAAGTAAGGCTATTACTTTGCACTCTTTGATAAATAAGTAAGACGTATTTACTTACTATCTTGTTAAAAACAGTGGGGTAAAAGTAAGACTACTACCACTTACACTTTTGTAAGTGCTGGGTAGAAAGTCAAGACTATTCTTACTTCTTTTAAAAAAATGTGGGGTTAATAAAAATAAGACTATTACTTACTCTTTTTATAGTAGTGTGGCGTATTTTTTAAAACTAGACTTTTACGTAAATTTTATGTTAAAGTCGTGGTTAAAAATTAGGACGGTTGCTCACACTTTTTAAATGTTGTGAGGAGAAAAGACTAAACTATTACTTATCATTTTTTTAAATTAGTGGTAAAGTAAATATGTACTTTTACTTACTCTTGTTTTTGTGTTTGTCATTATAAGTTGTGTCAATAAATGCCTCTTTTTTTAGTGGTGTTAGTTTACGGACTCGTGTGTATAACAGCTTGATTTTTCGTTCATTCCTTCATGGATTGTGGTCTTTTGCTTATTCGAGGTCTGACATGATTGTCATTCACTGCCCATCATGATTTTTCGGCCTTTTGCCATATGCGAGATCAGCGCCAGAAATCTTAGTAGTGCGTCTGGCTAGTAACAGGACAAATCCTCGTCGTTTTCCTTTAGATCTATTGACATAATGAAATTTTAGTAGTTGTACACAATCAACTACATAATTTCAAGAATATTATAGTTTTCATTATTTTCATAGTGAAATTTTCTTCAAATTCACTACCACATACACAACAGAGATGAATGGACTCATGGCTTATCCAGGCTAACAGGTTTTCCGGTCCCGGTTGGGCCCATAAGTAAAACACCTTTTGGGAGATTCCGACCAAGACGAGTGAAGCGCTACAATAAGTGAATATAAACGTTATTACTTTGGCTTTGTTTATAGAAAAAGAAAGAGGTGATTAAAAAAGATGCTTCTTTTTAAGATGTAAACCAATGCTGCATCCAACATATAGTTTATTTTATAGTGCGTTGATAGAGCTGGCCGAAGTAGGCCAAGTGCTTTACTCAAAAGTTTGATAAGTGATCTTGATCTTCTTTTAGAGCCGCGTAATGTTTTATAAGGGAAGCATTGATGATGCCATGCCTGGCTAATGACCAAGTATAGGTTATATTGAAAACATACGTAAAAATTAATGATAATGGATAACAACTCGTATTGTACTTACTAGACTGATCACCAAGCACAACTATCTATCTCACGATATACACACACCACCATCTATCTCACATATAGCTGGATTTAACTAAGGCGAAGAAGCGGTGGGGCCCAAATGAAGAGGAGAGAGAAATGTCATGAGTGAAGGGGTGTTTTTGTGTGTTGTGTTGAAATGAGATGGCGTTGAGGTGACAGCAATGGGGCCCAAATGAAGAGGCTTTGCCTCTTCACTATACCCTTTGCTCTAATGCTTTGTTCTCGAGTTATTAAAGGAGTGAAAAGAAAGGAAAAGAAAAGATAGTGAAAAAAAATTTACTATGCACCTTGTGTTCTCGAGTTTGAAATTAGTAGGAAATAAAGAAAAAAAAGAAACATAAAAATTTACTTTTATGCCCTTTAAACAAAATTTCTGCTACTAATCTATTTTTTTTTAATAAGCCATTTGTGGTTAATATACATTTTTATTTAAAATATTCTTTAATCAAACTAACAAGTAAAAATGCCCATAAAAAATATGCTGGTCCATGTCGTGAATATAATTGGCCCATGTGCAAACCCAAGAAATCACTAGCCGTAATAATCGCTAAATAAAAAAAACGATGCGTCATTTTGCAGTAGGACTTTTATTAGTTTCTTATTTTGAAAAAATGAAGATTACACAGTGGTTGAAGACTCTCTGTGGTGGAAGAAATGAGGGTAAATTTGTCAATATAAACACTTTCCTTCCCAATCCGCCCAAATATGAGAGGAAAGATTTAAAACAAAAATCTTTAAATTTTTCTTCCTTTTCTTTCCCTTTCTTTTCCTTTCTTATTAAAATAAAACTCAAGAACACAAATATGTTTTTGTTCCCCTTCATTTTCTTTCTTTTCTTCTGAAAATGAAACTCGAGAACCGATCGTAAATGATACCACTACACCAATCTAAGATAGTGTAAGGATTGATTTTGTCAATCAATAAAAAACACCAGCTTTTTGACAAAACTGGGCCCACGTTAGACCCAACATAGACAGACACACACTCTTCCCTCGTACCTTCCTCCTTCATATTTTAGCGGTGATTTTTATTCACTCGCCGGAATATTCCACCACCACCACCACCACCACTTTCTCTCTCACATACTAAAAACACACACAGCATCCTTCTAACATCCACGTCATCACATACTTATATAAATCAATTTTTCACAATCACTAATACTAACTCATTATATTTTCACTTATGTTTTTTCATGTTTTCTAATGGTTTTTAATAAGAAAAAAAAGTCATTTTTGCCTCGGATTTCTAAAAGAACACACTTTTTTACATAAACGTCTGCACGCCTGTAAACTTTTTTTAAAGCAGTCTACACGCGCCGCAGACATAACACGTCTTTTAAGAAACGTCTGCGCGCCTATAGTTATAAGCGTGCAGATATAAAAGAAAAAGGTAACACTATTTTCGAAAAACATTTTCACGTCTGCAGACATAAAAGATTCTGTGTCACAAACACAGAATCTACGCGTCTGCAGACATAAAAGAATATTTTTTTGTCAGCAGATATATTAACAAATAAGTTTTTTTTTTTCTTTTTGATAAAACAAACACCACCTAACATGCCGCCTGCGAGGAGGCGGAAAGGCGGTGATTTCGCAACTTCCGCCCCGCAGCCGCAGGAAAATAAAAACAAAACTAAAAACGATAATGATGATAACAAAATTAAGAAGTTAAAAAGTGAAAGGAGTAAGAGATCATGTATAAACGGATGTTGTTGGACCATAGGATTTATATGTTCAACTTGGTGGTTTTTGTTGTTTTTATATAGCGCGATGCCGGCGTCGTTCCCGCAATACGTTACTCAAGCGTTTACGGGACCCACGCCGGATGCGCCAGGTGTAAAGTTGCATAAAGAAGGATTGAAAGCGAAACATCCGGTTGTGTTTGTGCCCGGGATTGTGACGGGTGGGCTTGAGTTATGGGAAGGGCATCCTTGTATGAATGGCTTGTTTAGGAAACGCCTTTGGGGTGGTACTTTTGGTGAAGTGTATAGAAGGTATATAAAGTTTTGATTTTTAGTTGTCATTATTGTTGCGTTATTGAGTTGTGATAGTTTGGCTATGTTTGGTAAAATTAATAGTAGCCGCAAGTAGTTTTTGTTTTCTTTTATAGAAGCGTTTTGTAACATATGTTTAGCTGTAGTTAGCGTTTTGAATTAGAGCGTTTAAACAAATCCAAATGCTAAACCCTCGTTGCCAAACAAGCATAATATTCTGAATGGTAAAGGCTCTTAAAGTTCCAAAAATAGTTCGTTGCCAAACGTAGCCTATGCAGATGTTGATGTTTCTGATTTTCTAGCGATACTTATTGGGGTGTGTGGGATTTCGTTTTGAAAATGATTTTCTGATTATCTTAGAATGTGATACCAAACAACCCTTTTAACGGACCTGCTTTTATAAGTAGAAGCTTGTGGAAAGTACTTTTATGTGATGATCATGTAACGGGACTAAAGTTACGTATGCAGTATTCTTGTACCTTTTACATGTTGCTTTGCTAAATAATTAGGATTTACCAAACACCCTACAACATCAAAAGTTTGGATTACATTATCTTGCGCGTAGCTTTATTGTAGCTGATTAGGCATTACATAATTGCTTTTAATGCACACATCCATGCACCCCTGATCTAAGATAGAAACTTTTTTAGTACAATGGACCACAAGTAAACATGTGCTGAATCAAAAGAATAGAAATTTATTTGCATATGTGGGTCAAATAAAACATGCATGTACCCCGGCGCTTTGATATCATTGCAAATTAAGTATACACGTGCAAGAAATATGTAAATGTACACCAGCAATGTCCAAAACCACGTGGTTTGGCACGTCAATAAGAAGAGAAATATTAGTGTTTTCAAAAGCTTTGATAAGTTCTGGGTGAGGGTTTGTAAGGCGGACAAGTGATATGTTTAAAAAGGATTGGATTAAAGAAACAATGGTGACTCGATTGTTTTTAGGTGAATGAGTATAAGAGACCCCAATTTTGGGGTTTTGGTAGCGGGTCTGCCGTTGCAAAAGCTGTGATTTGGAGGGGTTTGAAGGGTTGTTGAAATAATGTTGATTTTGTAGATAACATTGGGGCCGATGACTGAACGATGGGGATGGTTGTGTTAGCGACGGCGGCACAGCAACAGATAAGCAAGGCGGCGATAAACAACTTCATGATGACGGCGGAAATTGATGCTTGTGTTTACAAAAGTTCTTTCTTTCTTAGGTTTACAAGTTAGAGGTAGGAGGGTTGTGAAAAGTAACTATTTTTACTCTTTTTTTTAATAAATAATTTATATTAAAATAAATGAAAAATCAAACGCCATTCCACATTCTATGGGTGTTCTGTATTTCTTGCATTTTATGAAATGGGTCGAAGCACCAGCTCCAATGGGTGGCGGAGGTGGAGCGGATTGGTGCGCTAAGCATATAAAGGTTGTGACGAATATAGGTGGACCGTTTTTGGGGCTTCCGAAAAGTGTTGCAGGGCTTTTTTCTGCTGAAGCTAAGGATATTGCTGTTGCAAGGTATTGTTATATTGTTTTGAACTTTTGATCAATACGTGTTGCGACTTGATGTGGCAATATTCAGTTTTCAACGTTTGGATAACCAAATTTTATTTCTGACTTCTGATATGGTTATTCAAGGTTCAAATACTCAATTTTTTATATTGGTTCATAGTGGCCGCCACAAATCTGTATGTTTAAGGGTACATTAAACTTGTCTATTTACTCGTTTAAACGTAACTTGATAGACTTTTACGCCCATTTTACAGAATGCCGCTCTTTTTCTCAAAATAATCAGAATTTCCTTATTATGGGACACATGTTATAACTTTACACGAGTTTATAACTTTAAACTGTAGAAGTACATCCAAACACTCTCTTCCATGACCTATACTATTACAGATGATTATCTTGTTCGAATTATGAAATTTGACACACTCCCTTCCAAAACGCATATCCAAACACCCCATAAACTGTATAATATACAAGTTCTAAATGTAGATATGTTGTTCCTTAAAAAATTTCATACGCTCTATACAGGGCTGTTGCACCCGGTGTTTTGATTTTGATATATTTGGTTTCCAAACTTTACAACATGCAATGAGGATGACTCGCACATGGGATTCAACAATGTCGTTAATACCAAAAGGTGGTGACACTATCTGGGGTACACTCGATTGGGCCCCTGAAGCAGACCACGCCTGTGACGCTAAGAAAGTTAAGAAGAAGAATACTCAACCAGCAGATGAAAATGGAACTGGTTTTGAAGGTCTTACTTACGGGAGAATAATATCCTTTGGGAAAGATGTTGCTGAACTACATTCATCAAAAGTTGAAAGGGTGGACTAAGGTAATCTTTCCAATAGTAGATTAGCTTTTTAGCGAAAATAAATCTTTAAACAGTTTTTAATAGTAATTTAGTTTCTTGTGCACTTCGGTTCTCATGTTAAGATTTTTTTGAGATGTAGGGTGCTGTGGAAGGTAATACCTTTGCAAACAGATCATGCCGGGATGTATGGAATGAATACGAAATGGGAATTGTGGGTATCAAAGCTGTTGCAGATTATAAAGCTTTTACTGTTTATTCTGTTTTGGAACTTCTGCAATTTGTGGCTCCAAGGATGATGCAACGCGGTGGCGCTCATTATTCTTATGGAGTAGCAGAAAATTTAGATGATAAAAAGTACGAACATTATAAGTACTGGTCAAATCCCTTAGAAACGAGGTTCGACATTACATTTACCTCTATGCTGTTTCGAGTTAAGTAACGGGTCAAAATGGGTCAAAAAGTGTATTTTTAATTTATATTTTCTTTGATGTCTTTTCAGATTACCAAACGCCCCCAATATGGAAATCATTTCTATGTATGGAGTTGGTTTACCTACTGAAAGATCATATGTTTTTAAGTCTAGTCCAGCTGCTGAGTGCTATATTCCTTTCCGGATCGACACCTCAGCAGAGGGTGGAAACGATCAAGGTTGTTTAAGAGCCGGTGTGTATTCCGTTGATGGAGATGAAACAGTTCCTGTTTTAAGTGCAGGTTACATGTGTGCAAAAGGTTGGAGGGGAAAAACAAGATTTAATCCTTCGGGAATTAAAACGTATGTAAGAGAATACAATCACGCCCCTCCTCTAACGTTGTTGGAAGGACGAGGAACACAAAGTGGAAACCATGTTGATATAATGGGAAATTTTGCGTTAATAGAAGATATAATTAGAGTTGCAGCAGGAGCTATGGGAAACGATCTGGGAGGAGACCGAGTTTATTCTGATATATTCAGATGGTCAGAAAGGATCAAGTTAGAACTGTAAATACATTTACAACCTGTGAGTCATATAAATTTTCACTCTCATATGTTGTTTTCTAGTGTACTAGTGGCATCCTTACATAGTTACGGGTACTTGCATATACGTTAGAGTGGGAAAATTGACGGGTTTTTGGGTTTGAGTAACGGTGAAATTGCGCAGTTTTCAATACGGGTCATAAGGGGTTGTGTTGGACTTGCCTGTTAACGCTTCTTTCCTTTCTGAGTTTTATAAAGAGCTGCAGTGTCATAACTTTTTATTTTGAGCGTAACTGAGAAGCCCTTTCCGTGTCTGAAAAAATTTGAACGGAAATAAGCTGATGGAACTTATGGAAAAGTATAAGCAGGGGGTGGCAAAATCTGTGGGTCAGATGGGTTTGGGAACGGGTCAAAGCGAGTAACAGATTACTGTACTACTTTTTGGTACTAGTCTGACAGGCCAGCTCGGGTTGGACTGACCCACAAGCAAATCTTTATTGAGGTGTAAATAAAAATATGTATGATATGGGTACAGATAATGATATCCTTAACTTTTTCATATGATGGTTTAGAAGGTTTTATGCATTTGAATGCTTTTATCCACACATATAGATATATAAGTGGGCCGACATTTGCACTTCTCTGCATAACTAATATTTGAGGACTGTGACTTGTTGATACATGCATGTTCAAGTTTTTTCAGAAATTATAATTATCGATTAGAAGAAAGTACATCATCAGTTTTCCATATACATGCACATTCTGGGACACTACCTTCTAAGATTAATTCATCACTGCAGCACACGTATAGATGTATAAGTGGGCAGGCATTTGCACTTCTCTGCATAACTAATATTTTGAGGACTGTGACTTATTGATACATGCATGTTCAAGTTTTTTTAGAAATTATAATTATCGATGGAGAAAGTTACATATGAGTAGCATATTAAAATGCACATTCTGGGAAATACCTTCTATGATTAATTCTATTCACTTGAACAACACATATAGATATATAAGTGGGACAACATTTGCACTTCTCTGTATAACTAATATTTTGAGGACCGTGACTTGTTGATACATGCATGTTCAAGTTATTTTCAGAAATTATAATTATCGATTAGAAGAAAGTACATCATCAGTTTTCCATATACATGCACATTTTTTATTTTTTTTTTTTTATGGGACACTACTTCTAAGATTAATTCTACTGAGCCACGCCGTATAGATGTATAAGTGGG
Organism: Tanacetum coccineum; assembly: GCA_026074375.1. Taxonomy (NCBI): domain Eukaryota; kingdom Viridiplantae; phylum Streptophyta; class Magnoliopsida; order Asterales; family Asteraceae; genus Tanacetum; species Tanacetum coccineum. The sequence continues at coordinate 763 of BQNB010000484.1, read as the reverse complement.
CAGGCATTTGCACTTCTCTGCATAACTAATATTTTGAGGACCGTGACTTGTTGATACATGCATGTTCAAGTTTTTTCAGAAATTATTAATTATCTCCCGTTTAGAAGAAAGGTACATTCATCAGTTGCCCATATACATTTCTCACATTCTGGGACCACTACCTTCTAAGATTAATTCATCTGCAGCACACATATAGATATATAAGTGGGCCGACATTTGCACTTCTCTGCATAACTAATATTTGAGGACTGTGACTTGTTGATACATGCATGTTCAAGTTTTTTCAGAAATTATAATTATCGATTAGAAGAAAGTACATCATCAGTTGCCCATATACATGCACATTCTGGGACACTACCTTCTAAGATTAATCATCGCAGCAAAATATAGATTATATAAGTGGGACGACTTTTGCACTTCTCTGCATAACTCATATTTGAGGACTGGGACTGTTGATATGTGCCATGTTCAAGTTTTTTTCTGGATCGAAGAGAAAGTTGTAATTATTGATTAGAAGAAAGTACATCATCAGTTGCCCATATACATGCACATTCTGGGATACTACCTTCTAAGATTAATTCATCACTGCAGCTCAAAGCCCAAGTATACTATGTGCAACCTTATTCCCTTCTCTTTTGACAAACGGCCAATTACATGAACTAAAACTAGATGAGTTAGACACGATTTATGCAAAAATGCTGGCAATTTGTAGAAGAGTAGTACCTCTCTGATGCACATTAACTAAACATAAAGAGTCTGACTC
>BQNB010000483.1:130758-170843 GCA_026074375.1 Tanacetum coccineum | reverse complement strand
CTTCACAACTTTTTCATGCACCAACATACACGATCTTGTGGAATTTTTTCAGAATTTTTTGAGAACTTTTTAAAAAAAAAATCTTTTTTATCCTTCTCACGGATATTTGTCTTTTTATTTGATCTTTATCCTATATTTATATATATATATATATATATATATAAAGAACGTGATATACCCAATGTTTTGATTCAATAATCATCATATCTTATCATATATTTTTCATAAAACATGGTTTGAGAGGGTTTATTAAATATAGTCAAAATGGGTTGTCTTTACAGTACGTGATTATTTTTTTGTTTCATAAAAGACAAGGTCTTAAATTCTATATTGTTAAATATTACGTATCATTTTATATTACGTCCAAAATCGTGTCAATCTTTCATAAGAATAATGTTTTTACAGACTAAATATTTAATTTAATGGTACAAAAGTTAAATAATATGGTTCAAGAAAAACGAGCAAAAACCCCAAACCGACACATACAAATTAAGAGTAGCAATCTGGTTTTGCCTTCTAGAATTGGTGATGTCAAACTGTCACTGCCTCGTGTAAATATATAGCCACATTTCAAAAAAATATTGTTCATGTGTTCAATCAAATTATTCTAGTTTTAATCCAATTATTTATTTCTCCATGATTAAGATCGGAAGCCGAATAACTTTATCAGATTCTGGCCCATTTTGTGATTTTAAATTAACTTACTTTTTATCATTTTAGTACCTGCTCTATATACTTGACAAAAGAGATAACAAAAAAACCTTACGGTTAATTCTTTATCTTAAGTTCAACCTCGTGCAGAAAAATACACTAATTTTAGGTTGCGCCGTGTCATTACTAGCTGGTTTCCGCATTTTATGACCCGGCATAAATAATTTTGTTTTAGGGACGCAATACAATTAATGTTTAATAACGAAACCTACTATCGATAAATTGACGATACTTAAGCATACACTATGATAAACATTTTTAAAGGTTTATAATATTGTCAAATCATCTTACGATGTTTATTCATAAACTATTTTATGTTATAGACATTTCTCCATTATCCATAAACTTGTTAAAGCTTTTTAAAGATCTCATTAACTCAAAGCATTAAATTTAGAAGAGGTTCAAGATGTTTGATCTTTTCATCACACATAACTACATAAACTCATCACCACTATAGTTAACAAAATGATAAACATTTTCATCATTTTATAAACTTTTTCATAAATCATCATTGTTGATGCTCTTAACAACTACTCCCTCCGTCTCATAATTATTGTTCAGTGTTAACTTTTGAGGTATTTATTTTGCAACTTTGATCTTAACTATTATTTTTTTGTTATATAAAATTTGATGCAAAATACATGAATAAATTAGGTTTTAAATATATTTTCATTAGTAGAATTTTCGTCAAATATGATATAAAAAATTATATTTAAAGTCAAAATTAAAAAATAAAGACTTCAAAAATCAATATTAGACGATTATAAGACGGAAAGAATACATATCATAAGAAGATTTTAATAATTCAGCGAGTCAATCATTGATCTTTGATAACTCGCTAAATGTATCTTATATTCTTATTGACGTGGCCCATGTCCGTTACTTTTAGTTTGTTATTTGTTGGATTATAAAAAATACAACAATTTTCACTTAATATGATGTACAGTATTATCTATATATACCACATATAATAGAGAAAGCTCATTCTTTCTATTAAATATAATAAGACATTAAGTTTAAGCAATACAAATCAATAAGTTTGTTGTACATACAAATTTAGCACAAAACGTTTTCTTCCATACTATAATCAGTCTTTTTTTAAAGTCGACATAAAAAACAAACGTTAGTTGGAATTTAAGTAATACAATTATAGCATTTGTCATTTACTTTTCCTCCCCAATAAATTATTTCAATATAATACAATTACTAAAAACTGTAAATTAATTTTCCTATTAAAGTGCTGTAAAATAACTTACTCCACATTAACAATCCGCAAAATAAATTGTCCAAATCTTGTCAAAGAAACAAAGACTTAAAAAAAAGGTTTGTGAATCATAAAAAATGATTGTAATGCATATTATACAATCAAATGTAATCAATTATCAATGTCTTTTTCGTTTTGTTTATTCTTATACACTTTACTTAGAATACAACTTTTTAGTTGCAACCCACGAAACCCGTGGGTCTATAGTCTAGTATAACTTATAAACCACTCATAAAGCTCCTGTCACAGAGTAGTCAACGGTTTATAAACTTTTGTCGGTTGGTCAACCGATATTGAAATTATCGTTACTTGTAGAGCTAGTCATGAAGAAAACGTATAAACAAAAACATTGGCTCGCTAAAAAATTTAAATATTGAGTAGCCGTCGCTCCGAAGCTCGAGTGCCTTACTGGTGTACATATGATCTAGTGTTACCTTTTTTGATAATATTTCAATGCTCGTTAACCTCGTAACATGTCTCCATGTAATTTATCAATGACCTAATAATAGTCCAATTCTATTGCACAAGTACATTTCTAAAAATAAATGTTGTAATTGATTAAACTGAAAAAGAGGAAAAATTATTTACATGGAAAAACCATTCCCTCATGCATGCCCTCATGGAAAGAATTAAAGTGGACCGGCTATTATAATATTAATGGGCTTATCTACTCGATCCATTAGCTTCTTTAAGTTACAGAATTTATAACCCAAATCTAATTAAGTTTAACAAATCGAACACCCAAAGCCCAAAGTAGTATATTACTCCGCGAAACAATTACGATTACTGAGGTTTATTTTTATTTTATTAATATACATGCCTGAAAATCTTAATATAACAGGAACCTATTATCCAAGATGAAAGTTTCTGTATAGAAAGGCCACATGTGTTCTTGCTAATGCTAAGTATTGTTCATGTATACAGAGATCAGATGTAACAATGATATATATAATAGAAAGACATCTTATTAACCTATCAAATGACTTGTGATCATGTATGAGATTCTCTTAAACCAAGTTGTTATAAGTACAAGTGTCCTCTGGAACATTTTGTGTATATTTGTTGGTGTATTTAATTTGACTGTGTTAATTTTGCTTCCTAAAGAAAATAATTTATAACAGTAAGTCGATCTGAAAATTTTTAACTGAAACCTAAAGCAAACGTGCACCTCTACAATTATTGTTTAATTGACTAACCATTTTTAACTAATGATTACATATTCTAGTTTCAAACGTGCACGTCCATAATTCAACAAAGGGAGACAAACTCAGGGCAATAAGTCAACAAAATTGTTTCAGTGTAATGGGAGGGAGTCGACCGACTCCCCAGCCCACGTGGCACCATTAGAGACTAGTCCCTTCCACTACACCACCCATAGGGGACGCGTCTCTCATGGACAAAAACTGTGAATCGGTCGAGTGATAGACCGAGTCTCGTGGGTATGTTTGTTTGTGTGAGTATTTTATTTTATCAATTTTTGTGGAGTAGGTGAAGTATGTTTTTGGTGGTGTTCTCGGTTTACTTTACTTGTTACACTATGTTGGTCGAGAAATTGTTCTAGAGAGAAAACTGATGTAGTAGTGGAGTTTAGTGGTTTCAGCGAAATCCCTCGACAGTGTGTCACTCTCTCTCATCATGGGAACATTGTAGGCACAAAGTAAAGTTTAGGCTCGACATATATCTTGGCCGGTTAAATTGTGACCAAGCCCGGGCTCCACAAATCGGACCCATGGTTTGGAGTGGACACGGTCAAGTACGTCCTTGTTGGTGACTTGGTGTGAGCGTGAAAAGGAAGTAAATAAGACTTTGGCATAAAAAGAGGGAGAGTCAACTAAAAGGGTCATGTCTGGTGTGCCGTGTGGGCCGGTTTCATTTCAAACATGCATAAATTTCCAATTTACAAACATATAACCAAAAAATCAATAGGTCCCAAACAGAACCAAGAAAAGTCGAGGTGTTTTCTTTCTCTTTTAACATCTAGTTTACAAAGTAATATCAAGTATATTTACAAAATAAACAAGTCGGATAACAAGCCAAAATTGATACAAGCTAAGATGTGTCAGGTCAGGTCGGGTCAAGTTAGTTTATCAGCATTTTTCGTCAATCTTTGTCCATAAGTAAGTGATTAAGCGTGATACAACAATTAAACTGATATACGTTATAATTTTTTTAAGTAGAAGGATATAGAATCAGCAAACTTTTGACCCGTTTAGGCTCTCTTTTTTTTGTTACTTCTCTAAATAGTTTATTCATTTGACTCATTAAGTTTGTAACTCAGGTTGACTCGTTTCAGTTTAAGTGTATTGAAATGGTCACACATAATTTGTACTCAGTTATACCATTGTGTATAAGATTGATATAGTTATATCTCAAATCTCAATCCTTACATATATCCTATAAAAAGCTTTATAACACATGCAAGATTTATACTAAAAATCATCTTCAACTAACTTCTTATTTCATACTATTTTTGTTAAAGCAAAACTAATTTTATCATATTAAAATTGAACAAACAAGCATTAAGAATCAACCATTGTATGATTTAGTTTGTGGAGAGATGCAACTCTTTATAGACAAAACTGCCATTATTGTAGGAAAAAGGTTTATTTAATAATGTTGTAAATAAAACTGATCGTGACTTATATAGTGAGATGGGGACAACCACCTTAAGTGAGTAATTTGTTTGAAACCTATCCAAAACTCCATATATTTCAATGAAGCTACGTGGTAGGGGTGTACTGAAAACCGAATAACCGAATCTAAATCGGAAAAAAAACCAAAAACCCGAAACCAAATAATCGAAACCGATTGAAAAACCGATGGTTCGGTTTTTGCAGTTTATAAAAACCGAAGTTTATGGTTCGGTTTGGTTATAGCAAAAAACACAAACCGAAAGAAACCGAACCGAAAAAATACATATAATCTTAAAAACTCGTGTTTCAATTGCTTCTCGAATTTGTCAATTATAACACATAAACATTTATCAGTTAGAACATTTGTGGTTGTTAGTTTTTTATTGTCATTTTTGTGTCACTTTACGACGAATAAAAAATTCTTTTTATATAATTCTTTTTATTATCAATAGTTTCTTATTGTCATTATTTTGTGTTTCCTTATGCTTGAAATTTGAAAAAATTATTTAATGTTGTATAAGAAATTCAACCATTGAAAAACCAAACTGCAATAAACGAATTAAAAACCGAAAATGACCCGAAAACCAAAAAGCCGAACCTGAAATAAACTGAAACCGAACAGTTTTTAAGAAGGAAAAACCGAATATTTTCGGTTCAGTTACAATTTTAATATAAAATCGAATCAAACCAAACCATGCTCACCCTTACTACATGGTGTTTATTAGAAGATGGAATAGAGTCTCAACCGTTGTAGACATAAGGTCCATTAAGATTATGATACTTTTATATTTTTTTATAATCTTATAAATACGATTAATAATAAAGCTAGAGTAAGCTCATGGGTATTGGTGTTCATTCAGAAAAAGTGGAAATAGCATCTTGATACATGGGTTGTGCGACTTTTTCTACTCATTTTACTCATCTTGGTGTTAAGGTAGGAGGTTTAATGTCAAGAATTAATTCCTGGGAAGATGTTGTCTCAAAAGTGTCATCTAGGCTTTCGAAATGGAAGCTTAAAACGCTTTCTATAGAAGGTCGGCTCACTTTAATTAAGTCGGTATTAAGCTCTATCCCTTTATATCAAATGTCTATCTTTAAAGTTCCTACGAAAGTGTTAAATACTTTGGAGTCGATTAGAAGAAATTTCTTCAATGGGATAGAATGGAAGGATAGAAAAATGTCATGGATCAGTTGGAATAAGGTTTTAGCTTCCATGAAATATGGTGGCCTTGGTGTTTCTAGCTTTCTCGCTTTTAACCGTGCGCTTCTCTTCAAATGGGTTTGGCGTTTTTTATCCCAAGGTTCTACGCTATAGACTAGGACCATCAAAGCTATATATGGCGAAAGTGGTTCTCTTGATTCTCCTGATCCCAGCTCAAGACGTTCCCCTTGGCTTGATATTGTTCGCGAGATCACTATTCTTCGTTCTAAAGGTATTGATCTTTTGCCCTTTATTCGTAAAAAAGTGGGTAATGGGGAGGACACTTTATTTTGGGAGGCTATTTGGCTCAACGGGGTTATATTGAAGCAAAAATATCCTCGCCTTTATGCTTTGGAATTGGATAAACGTGTCATTGTGGCTGATAAGTTAAATCACTCTTCTTTGGTTTGGTCTTATCGTCGGGATCCAAGAGGAGGCATTGAGGAGGAGCAACAACGCCTTCTTCATTCTTGTATTGGTGGTGTAATTCTCCCAAACATGCTTGATCGTTGGGTTTGGTCTTTAGAAGCTTCAGATGAGTTTTCGGTTAAATCGATTTGTAGTCATATTGATGATACTCTTTTGCCAAAGGAGGATGTTCGTACAAGATGGGTGAATGTTGTTCCTATTAAGATTAATGTGTTTGCTTGGAGAGTTCGATTGGATAAATTGCCTACCCGATCGAATCTTTCTCTTAGAGGAGTGGAGATTTCATCTATTTTGTGTCCTCTTTGCAACTCCTCAATGGAATCCGCTCATCACCTTTTCTTTACATGTTACGTGGCTCGTCTTATGTGGAGGAAAGTTTTGCGATGGTGGGAGTTTGAAGACATAAATATTGCCTCTTATGATGAATGGCTTATTTGGTTGAAAAACATTCGATTGTCAAGGCGGTTGAAGGACATCTTTGAAGGTGTTTGTTATGTGAAATGGTGGCTCATCTGGCGGCTCAGAAACCAAACTCTATTCGGCGATTCGCATCCTCGAAAAGATATGCTTTTTGATGATTTAGTTAATTTATCTTTTCAATGGTGTTCTAGTCGTTGTACCTCTAAACTTAATAGGGTAACTTAGATTAAAAAAAAACCTAGTTACTTTAGCTTGTAATTTTCTAGCTCATTGCTAGTTTTTATTAATAAATCCGTCGTTCAAAAAAAAAGATTGTCTTTGTTACTAGTATGTTTTTGCTTTTGTTTATTTGCTTTTGATTTGTTGTTACTACATGATTAAGATTAATTTTTGCTTGTTGTCAGATGTCATTATCAATAAATTTGTTATTTGTTTTTACTACCGTTTTTATTTGCTTTTGTTGTTACTTGAAAAATTGCTTCTACTTGCTGCCAGATTTATTTATCAACAAATTATTGCTTTTATCATCGCAACGTTTTTATTTTCTTTAATGTTGATTTAGTTTTTTAATTTAATTCGAGCTTTTACGAGTTTGCCGCTTGAATCACAGGAAAGTATTAGTTCATACGTATGACCCTAACCCGATTGTGAGTTTGAATCTATTAGGATTTCATGCTCTCTGCACTTTATATACATTTCCTAATAATAAATTATACCTACAAGGTTTAAAATGATCAACAGTGTTTTAACATTTGGCAGAGTACATAACAATATATGATAGTATACTGTAATGATTGAAGTATAAACTAAGGGGTCGTTTGGTTTGTAAGTGGGTTTTAGGATTAAGATTTGGATTTGAATTAGGATTAAAATTTGGGTTTAGATTTGAAAAGAGAGAAAATATATTAAATAATAGATAAAATATTATTTTATTAACTTATGTATAATTTTATTAGTTTTTTAAATAATTTAAATAATAAATTATAAAAAGAATGTGAGATAAAGAACATGTGGTCCCACACTTAGAATAAAAGCAGGCAAATTAATGTGAATTGTAAAAACCTCCATATGTGGGTTTTGAAAAGTAGAAGAATGTGAAACAAAAAAACATTTTTTACCATGAGTCCATGGACCCCACTGAAAACCTTTCAACCAAACATACCCTAAATTTCAATAATACAGTAGAGCAGATTTGTTTTTCTACCTTACATCTTTTTTTTTCTAGAAGTATTGGGTGTCTATTTTAATTAGAAAAAATATGGCTTTTGATACACCAAGATAAAATTTAAGCCTTAGCTAGCTAGCTGAGCATAATTAGTTTATAGAAGTAAATGACATGATATTAAAAAAAAAAGTCTGTGTTATGATGTGTATAAATTGTATGTGATGCATTTGTATAGTTTCCAAATGACTTGAATACCACCAAAATATGTAACCATAGTTTCTGCGAATTAACTAATCTATATGAACCAAATAACAAAGTAAAGACAAACTGCTTGCCCTCCAAGTCAAAAGCAATCTTAAAAATATCAAACTTTCTGTTGTATTCGCACATATTTTGGAACGAACAAACGAAATTAAATTCGTCAATATAAATTAGATCTAAATGCATGTATATAGATGAGCCTACTATATATAGGTCCATTATTATGGGCACATCATGTGACACCTTTCTCAAGAAAAGAAGCCATAATCTTCTCGTCATCACGATTCGCAAGTATATATATGCACAATGTGTATGTGAAAATTGCAAGGCTACGTTATATACAAAAGTTAAAAATGGCAATAAAGACAGAAAATGATATAAGATATGATATCGAGCTTTTACATGTCAATGTATCTTTTACTTATAATTCCAATAACAAGTGCACGTTAACAAATTGATCTTGAGTACTCTTATCGGTCGATTAATATGGGTATCTGTTTATAATGAGGTTAAATTAGTTTATTCTATAAAATATAACTACAATTAATCAAGTCAACTATCTAGTGTGAAGTAGGTCAACCACTTTTAAGAAAATCCCAAGGATGAACACTATTAGAGTATTAGATAAACAATACTAATTAATACAATTTGGTTAAAATGATCACAACCATCTAAACATTATTAGAAGATAGCTCAAGTCGGATCGGGAGTTTGTGTTTTGGCCAAAAATTGGATTTTCTTAATTGAAAAAGGATAAATGGCGGCGGCCTCATGGCGTGGTATAGAGGCAACGGTTTATGGCGACCGATTATATCTTGATATCAGATTCGCTCATAATAACATGTTAAAATTATAATTCCATGTGAGTTGTATTGTATTATCAATGATGTATATATAGTGCATTTCATAAAATATGCTAAAAACCCTAATGGAACTCGACTAATAACACAATTGGGCAGAGTCCTCAAATCTAATACTTTATCCTTTCTCGCAGCCGGAACAGCAAATCACGGAAGCTTAGATCGAACTAGAAAACTATAAAAAGACATTATTGGTTTTATTGCTATAATGTTTTTCTTTAAGTTTAGCTTTCCTTAATGTTTATTTAGATTTTTAATCCAATTTTAGCTTTTACGATTTCGTTGCTCGGATTACGAGAGAGTATTAAAAGATAGATTCGGCTGTGAGCTTAGAGTCCATTAAAATTATGGTGCATTTGTAACTGTATAAATAACAATGAATAATAAAGGGGAAATTCAATGTTCGACACATTCTATATATGTGATTTAAAAACCAAACTATCATTCTCTGGCCAGATGAGAAAGTATAGTTGGGTGAAAAGCATAATTCGAAACATAATTATGTGATTGATGAATGAAATTATACTTTAATTTAATAAAATGGAAACACTAGCTTAGAAGAATCAAGACTTTTGAGGGGAATAAAATTATTAAAAATCCCCATTAAAATTATCCAAAAGAATAATATGCCACCTCAACTATTTGGCACATACAAGCATCCAACTCGACATCCAATGATCACATTTTGTAAAAAGTTTTATACTTCAGAAAGTAGTGTATTACTTTAAAACTAATTAATAACATCTCTTATATTAAATTTGTAACACAGTTTCAGTAGTATATAAATAAGTTCAATTAAAAAAATAAAAAATGTTACAATATCATTTTAAACATTTTTTAGTAAGAAATCCAACTTACGGTCTCAATTACATCGTTAAGAGCTTTCATGTTATTGTCTACTGATGTGACGTGAATTCAAATCATATCACACTGATTAAATTGAAATCAAGCCGTAACTCAAACTCATCTATTTACTAGTGATTTAACTTACATTCTAAGGTCTTTCATCACCACAATTTTGAACACCTACCTTATGGTACATCTCCCTCTGCAAAAATCCTAAAAATGACCCAAATAGAAACTTAGACCCTCCCAAGGCCAATCCAAGAACCATTAAGGGTCATAAGGGATTCTTACCGAGGGAAACTCCAAGATACAAGGCTCCAAACATTGTAATGACCTGCAAAAAACAACTGATATATGTTTGATGATATTAGGGTACCAATTCTCTATTAGAGCCAAACACCCCTTTATCTACCTGAAGACAAAAACTTATTAACTATGAACTATGTTCAACAGGCTTAATCTTGCAATATCTCTTGCAGGAAACCATCCATTTGCTATCCATCTTTCTGATTGTTTGGTTGTCTTTAACCAATAGACCAGACAGTCTATTCTTCACCACTTCAATTATACTTTTGTAGACCTCCTCCCCACTTCTTTTCTCATCAAGGAATATTCTTCTATTTCTCTCAGTTCATATATAGTAGACATTTGCTGCCAAAACAAGTCTTCTAACCACACTGGAGATATTACTCCCATTACCAGCATCAATTAGATTCTAAATAATATGATTCCAGTCAGTCATCTTTCCTTCAATCTCAGCCATTTTCATAGATTTAGTCCATATTTCTTTAGAGAATGAGCATTGGAAGAAAAGATGATTCAAATCTTCAGAGGCATTGAGACACAAGCAGCATCTGTTAATTGCTTGATTTCCCCACTTACACAATCTATTAAGGGTAACCAATCTATCTTGAATGGCCAGCCACAGGATGAAAGATTGCTTTGGGATACACTGAGAGTACCAAACCAATCTCCACCATTTCTATAGGGCCATGACTACTAAGATCAAAATTTACTTGTTTTACACTAAATTCAACATCTTTTCCATTGTTTGTTCTCCAAATAATCTTGTCCACAGTTTGCTCATCAATTTTTGGAACTTCTAAATTGGTTATCACTGGGAATCTTACTAACCAGTCTCTTGGCCATAACCAATCTCCATTTCCAATCATATCCCTAACTTTAAGATCAGCATTCAGCCTTTCATCATATAAGTCTTTGTGAGTAATATATTGAAATAAGGGACCAATATTGCTCCAATTATCAAACCATAGAGAGGTATTAACTCCATTTCCAATTTTATATATCACATTAGGCTTGATTAGGTCTCTAATGCTGAGAAGGTTCTTCCATCCCCAACTGTCTTCATTCTCTACTGAAACTTCCCATATACTCCTTCCTAGGAGAGCACGATATAAGTTGGATCAGAGGCTGTTATCCTTTGGATTCAAAATGTACTGTTGCTAAAGAGGATAGGATGGGTATGCTTGAGGGTGAGTGTTTCTGACTTAATAATGCCTCCCATTGTTTTTCATATTCAAGCAGCAAGGGATGTTGTTTGTTATGGATTACATGTGTTGGAAATGTAGCTAAGCTTGGAAGAGCCCCTCCTGCATTGTGAATGGGTGCTATAGTCTGCACAATGATGCCCTTCCTTGCCTGTCTATGCCATTGTGGATGGTTGCATGGTGTATGTCTGGCTTGGGTTGTGGAAATGTAATTGTGAGACTATGGTATTTGGTGCTTATGGTGGACTCTTAAGGATAGTTGATATGACTATTTCTTCTCTGATTGTTGGGTACTATCAGGGAAAAACAGAGGTTATCTGAGATATCTAGGTGATGCATGTAGTGTTGTCTGATATCGGACTACTTGTCTAGTTGTTATAGTTTTGGTTTTTTCTTTGGAGGTCTGTATTAAGGCTTAGGGATTGTCTAAGCCTTGTGATATATTTGTTGTGTAAAGTTTTTAGTAATTAATAAAATGTTCACCTTACACCAAAAAACTTATGTTGCAGACCGAAAACGTAGTTTAATGTTAATAGAGCAAGATGAATATGTTTTTAATTGGATCAAACAAAACTGAATCTAACAAAAATCATAAGCGATCGACTTGATTTTTTCTCCTTGGCTAAGACGCATCCTCTTAAAGGGTGTAATGGTTACAACAGGTTGGAACACGTTCCCAAAAGGAGTTGACCGATCAAGAGACCGATCATTACATATGGTTTAAATATTCTTCTTAAGAAGATGCACAATAAATTAACCATTGTATTTAACATGAGTAGTGTTATACTTTTATTTAAACCTAAATCACATGTCTAATCCATTAATAATTTGACAATTATGTATTTTCTTTCTCAAAATTCTTAACAATAATTTTTTAAATCAACCAATCAAATATTTAAATACACGAGTAGATATTGCTATTTGGCACAAGCTGACGTCTTGTGATAATATTTTTTGACGTACGAAGTATACATTTTGGTCACCGTAAAAGCTGGATTAAGATCAGATCCTATGTTCTAATGAACATGATAAATAATAGCTCAAATGAATCTGGTGCTTTGTTATGTTGTTTGATTATCAAAAAAACCTTTATAAATCAATAATTTTTAAGCTAATTAAATTTTAAAATGTAAATTAGTTAATGTGATTTTCATTTATTAAGAAGATCGATATAGCTATTTAATTATAACTTTATATAAAAGCCAACACATTGCCATAAATTCTCTATTAAATGACCCGGGTCAACCCACCTGAACCCACCAAATTCTCTATTAAATTGACTTATCTCGAAAGGCATATCATTCCTAGACTTAGGTGATACTTCTTCCTAAGACCTAGACACGCTAATTCTGTCATAATTAGACGCATCAGCATAAAGCAAGCATTTGTAGGACTAGACCCAGTTGATCCTATGATTCCAGATATATAAATTGCAATATGGAGAGCTATCCCGGACTCTTAGCCTATGCCTAAACAACACCGAAGTTGCAGCGCATTAAATATGTAGGACTAGACCTAGTTGAATGATAGGTCGCATACTTAAGCAAGTAAACAAGTATAAATTGATAAACATAACTTCAGACATCAACGATAAAAGTAAGCAATTGAGGCAAACAACCAACATTAAACCCTCTTAAACAATGGCTGATACCTAAATGGTATCGCCGAATCATGGTAAAAATACACATGGTTTCATATATGAACGATTAAAGAGAAAGAAACCTAACCGAGAACGTCGAATTGGTTGTGACGAAGATTACAAGAGTTTTCTATAACTTTTGATGCCTACCTTATTTCTAACCTTTTATGCTCCTTTATTCGTCTTTTGGTCGACTTGGTGGTTTAGGGCTTCACTTGCATACCTAAAACTGAGTTTAGGGTCTTCTATTTATAGAGTCTAGAAGCAGGTCGATACGCCGTATCGAGCGATGTGGGATACGACGTATTGGGGATTTCTTGGAGTAAGGATCACGTTTGATATCTTCCAGAATATTTTATTTCTTTATCTTGTGAATACGGCGTATAGGTGTCTCCTAGATACGGCGTATTGGTCTTTATGTCTTTGTGGTTTCTTGTGAAGTATAGGCACAGATACGCCGTATCTTCTTGATGGATACGGCGTATTGGGTAAAACCAGCTTGTTCTTCTTTGTTGACCAAAGTATTATATACGACGTATCGTTGATGTGGATACGACGTATTCTTCAAAGTCAGGCAATGGTCTTTTAATTCGTCAAAGTCTTGGATACGTCGTATAGGTCTAGAATAATACGACGTATTAGCTGTCAGATCAGTAGACTTTATCAAACTCTTTAATTAAGCTCCAAAATGCGTGCCTTTTAGATAAACTTCACCAATTACTCCATAATTACTACAAATAACAACTTTAAGCAATTAAGTACCAATTCATGCAATATTTATACAAAATGGGTAATATATGTGGGATAAATGATGCTATAAAAGTGACGTTATTTGATGTCATCAGTATTCTCGTGGGCGATTTATACATTTCTTCTAGGTGATTTATATGGTTTTTTCTTTGATTTGCAAAATCCTGTGCAATATTAACTTATCTTCTCCGTTTTATCAAGAATTGTAAAATCCTGTGTAATTCCAATACTTCATCACTTTAAAAACAACACTTTAACACAAATTCCTCTAATCACTAAACGATCAAATAGTTATCTTTTCTCATTTAACAAACAATTCAAAATGGCAATATTAGTTGAATACATGATAGTTGCCGGTGCTAAGAATCGTCCTTCCATGCTTGATAAAACAATGTATAACTCATGGTAGAGTCGTATGTTGCTCTACATCAAAGGAAAGAAGAACGGTAGGATGATGCTTGAATCTATTGAGAATGGACCTCTTGTCTATCCAATTGTTGAAGAAGATGGTCAAATTCGAAAGAAGAAGTATACTGAACTCACCGAACAAGAACAACTTTAAGATGACTGTGATGTTCAAACAACAAACATTGTTCTTCAAGGTCTCCCACCTGATGTGTATGCCATTGTCAACCATTGTCAGTCTGCTAAAGATATTTGGGAAAGAGTCAAGTTACTCATGAAAGGCACTGAACTGTCATATCAAGAACGTGAATGTAAACTACACAATGAGTTTGACAAGTTTACTTCTATCAAAGGTGAAACACTTCATGAATATTACTTGCGCTTTGCTCAACTTATCAATAATGTGCACACAATTGGCATGACAATGCATGAAGTGCAAGTGAATACAAAGTTTCTGAACGCTCTTCAACCAGAATGGAGCAAATTTATGACCGATGTCAAGTTAGCCAAGAATATGTATAACACCAACCATGATCAGTTGTATGCATATCTTAGTCAACATAAGGGACATGAAAATGAAGTTCGAATGCTACGTGAAAGATATCAAGATCCTCTTGCATTGGTCGCTAACCATCAAACTCAAACAAATTCTGCTCAGTATCTACAACAGCTATCATCAACTTCTCAAACAACTCATTCTTCTCAACCATACCAACAAGGATTCCAGCCTCAAATCAATCATTCAACACCATCAGTTCCACACAATGCATATCATTCCCCTATAATTTCACCACAACTACAAGCTGTGTTTCCCCAACTAGACTCAGGTCTTGTTGTTATGGTATTTCTACCTGGAGATGATCCAATTGCTTGTCTAAACAAAGCAATGGCATTTATGTCAACTGTAGTTGCATCACGTTTTTCTTCAACCAACAACCAACTCCGATCATCCTCTAACCCAAGAAATCAAGCTACCATTCAAGATGGCAGAGTTACTGTTCAACAAGTTCAGGGAAGACAAGGTCAAGGTTATAAGAACCTTAAAAACACAAACTTTATATATACAGATATTGGCAATGATAGTGAAGATCTTGGCAAGTTGAAACCTAAAGCATATATTGGAATCTTCATCGGCTATGCTCCTACAAAGAAAGCGTTTCGAATCTACAACAAGAGGACCCGTTTAATCATTGAAAATATTCATGTTGCTTTTGATGAGCTGACAGCCATGGCTTCTGAACAATTCAGTTCAGGACCTGGGCCTCAACTCTTGACTCCTGGAACACTCAGTTCAGGACTCGTGTCAAATCCTCCTTCTTCAACACCGTATGTACCACCCACAAAGAATGATTGGGATATCTTGTTCCAACCAATGTTTGATGAGTTCTCAAATCCTCTACCAAGTGTTGTTTCTCCAGTTCCTGCCGTTGCTGCTCGAAGACCTGCTGATCTAACCGGTTCACTCGTGTCAACTTCAATTGGCCAAGATGTGCCATCTTCAAGTAACCCATCAACACAAGAACAAGAACAATCTCCAATTATCTCTCAAGGTGTTGAAGAATCCCTAAAAACACCACACTTTCATGATGATCCACTTCATGAAACTCTTCATGAAGACTCGACTTCTCAAGGATCGTCATCAAATGTGCGGCCATCCCACACTCCATTAGATCTTCTTGGTAAATGGACTAAGAATCATCCATTAGCAAATGTGATTGAAGATCCTTCTCGATCAGTCTTCACAAGAAAGCAACTTAAGACTGATGCTATGTAGTGTTATTTTGATGCCTTTCTCACCTCAGTTGAACCAAAGAATTTTAAAGAAGCAATGCTTGAATCCTCCTGGATTGAAGCTATGCAAGAAGAAATACATAAATTCGAGCGACTGCAAGTTTAGGAATTAGTACCCTGTCCAGATTTTATGATGTTGATTAACCTAAAGTGGATCTACAAAGTCAAGAAAAATAAACTTGGGGGTGTACTAAAAAACAAGGCTCGATTAGTTGCCAAAGGATACCGTCAGGGGGAGGGGATTGATTTTGAGGAATCGTTTGCACCTGTTGCTAGAATAGAGGCCATTCGTATCTTCATTGCAAATGCTGCCAACAAGAACATGACAATCTATCAAATGGATGTCAAAACGGCTTTCTTGAATGGCGAGCTTCGCGAAGTGGTCTATGTAAGTCAACCGGGAGGATTCGTAGATCAAGATAATCCAAATCACGTGTACAGGCTCAAAAAGACACTCTATGGTCTTAAACAAGCTCCACGCGCGTGGTATGAAATGTTGTCCAATTTTTTACTATCACAAGAATTCTCCAAAGGTGCAGTCGATCCAACACTATTCACCGAGAAATCAGGCCACGACATCTTATTGGTACAAATTTATGTCGACGATATATTATTTGCCTCTACTAATCCTTTTATGTGTGATGAATATTCTAAAATAATGACTTCTAAATTTAAGATGTCGGTGATGGGCAAAATGTCTTTCTTTCTTGGACTTCAAATTTCATAAAGTACTAGAGGAATCTTTATAAATCAGTCTAATTATGCTCTTGAAATAATAAAGAAATATGGTATGCTATCTAGTGATCCCGTTGACACCCCTATGGTGGAAAAAAGTAAACTAGATGAAGATCTACAAGGGAAACAAGACGATCCTACACATTACCGTGGTATGATTGGTTCCTTAATGTATCTTACATCCAGCTGACCAGACCTCGTATTTACAGTGTACATGTGTGCCCGGTATCAGGCAAAGCCTACCAAAAAGCACTTACATGCAGTTAAGCGAATCTTTCTATACCTGAAAGGAACCATTGATATGGGTCTTTGGTATTCGAAAGATTCTTGCATTACTCTAACAGCATATGCAAATGCAGACCACGCCGGGTGTCAAGATACTTGACGAAGCACATCTGAAAAATGCATAATTCTTGGGGGATAAATTGTTAGTTGGTCATCCAAAAAGCAAAAGAGAACTGCTATCTCCAGTACAGAGGCTGAATATATAGCCTTATTTGAGTGTTGTGCTCAAATATTATGAATGAGATCACAACTAACAGACTACGGGCTTATATTCAATAAGATTCCTCTGTACTATGATAACAAGAGTGCAATCGCTTTATGCTGCAACAATGTTCAACCCTCGAGATCCAAGCATATAGATGTGAAATACCACTTTATTAAGGAGCAAGTGGAAAATGGAGTGGTGGAACTCTACTTCATCAGAACAGAATATCAACTAGCAGACATCTTCATCAAAGCTTTGCCCCGAGAAAGATTCAACTTCTTGATAGAAAAGCTTGGTCTGAAAAGCATGTCTCCCGAGACTCTAAAAAATCTAGCTGAAGAAGAGGAAGAGTAATGGTGGCAACTCTTCACATATCCTATGTTTTATATGTAAATAAGAAAATATAAAAACTCACAAAGATTTTATTTTTTTATAAAAATTTTTTTTCCAAAAAGAAAATATAAAATCAAAAAATACAAAAATATGTAATTCTGACATGTCTTCTGGAATCGATAATATTTACGGCCCTAAAAATGTCATTCAACAATGACACGTGGTTGTAAATAAAGTTCGAACAGAAGTTCTAAATGTTTTTCAAAACATGTCAATGGCTTGCTATTATTTCAAATAGCAATCCGGTCTTCAACTTAAAGGCAAGTATTTCGCCAAAAAAAACTTGACCTCATAACGGAAAATTCATTTTTCTCGGGTATGAATTATTTTACATTCATACAAAGACTTGTGTATACTTTGCTACACAACCCGTGCTTTCTATCAAATGAGTGTACGTGTCAGTGCATTTATTTTTCCAAAATAAGAGAAATCTTAATTTTATTCGTAAAAAGTTGTCTTTCAAAATGAATCAGTGTCTTTATGAAACTCACAAAAAGATTTAAAAGCTAATTCAACCACTCAAACAATGACAACAACTCTTTAAATAGAAAACGGGTCATTCTTTGAGGGGGAAAAATGCCATCAAATAATCTTTTGAAACAGTCTTTCAAAATAAGTCACGGAATAAACGGATAAAGTTTTTTATTAATGACGGATCACAATTTAAAGGGAGTTAATTTATATTAACTACAAGGGCTTTAGATGTCATTTGTTTCAAACTTTAGGGATTTATTTGCAATTTGAGACTTAGTGAATTCAGGCTTTAAACTATAGATGACCAATATTGCCAACACCTCATAGTTTGTAAAAAGACTTAGGAATGTTTGGAAATACTTTCATAGTTTTAAAAGCCTTAAAGTTGATTCTCATGGAATAGATTTAAGCTTATTAATTCTTTAAACACGATTTCAAGTATATGTGCGTACAAGGTTTTGCTGATTCCGAGGTATCAAAACTAGCAAGGGGGAAGGAGTAGATACACTAGAATGTACATCAAGTATACGTGGTAGAGCCCATAGCCTTCTTTCATTTTAGGCCATTCCTAGAAGACGAATGTCAAAACCGTAGAGAAAATCAGTGTCTCAAC
Organism: Tanacetum coccineum; assembly: GCA_026074375.1. Lineage (NCBI taxonomy): Eukaryota > Viridiplantae > Streptophyta > Magnoliopsida > Asterales > Asteraceae > Tanacetum > Tanacetum coccineum. Next base: position 152,255 of record BQNB010000483.1, on the reverse strand, counting down.
TTGTTACTTTCGGATGCACTATTTCAACCACATGGGGGAAGAGATATCTTGTTATCTTTAGTATGCATCATTTGAACTTCCGGGGGAAGTTGTGTGAGAAGAATTATTCAAGCGTGAGAAGATATGTTTCTGATTCAATAATTGTTTCCCCAATCGGTTAATCACTAGGCTTATTTTTAAAGGAGTATAAATATTTGACAAAAGAGGTACACATAGGTATGATAGGTATGATGATTCCTTAAGTTAGTCAGTATTGTGTAGAAAGAAATGTGTACTTCCAGGACTTAATTGACTTTGGTGTTATCATTTCGGCTACTTAGAGGAAGTAATTGTCTACATACAGGACTTAGTTGAGATTGGTGTAACAATTTATATCATCACTATCGTGTAAGGAGAAATGCGAACATCCGGGACTTAATTGACTTTGGTGTTACGGTTTTGAATTAATTGTGTACTTCGAATATTTGGGCTTTATACATCAAGTCTTCTTAATGCGGCTTGCAAGAAAGGTTTGAATCTACTCATGAAAGGATTGCTGGTTCGGGGGAAGCTAAGACAACTTCTAAAAGGAGATTATCGAGACGGACTACAGATTGCTGACATGGACATAATGACTTTGTCATTTTCGGTTTGAACATTTCAGGTCCTGTCTCATATATAATCTTGTGAGTATATAAGTAGTGTTGGACTAATAAAAGGATTATATAGTGTTTGAGTACGAATTTTCAAGAATTTTTCAAGAAATTCAAAATCTTTCAAATTAACGTACTCAACACCATATAATACCCTCATAAACTGAGGGGAGCATTAAAATATTTCTAATAAAGCTAATCTTATAATCGGAACATTTTTCTTCCCAGACGCTTAATTTTAAATCAATTGATATCCAAAATATCAAGAGATTTGACATTTTTGATAAGGGGAGGAAATGTGATTAAGCTATTGAATGTGATCTTAATGACTCTAGTGCAGCTTCGTCCTCGTATGTGCAAAACAATTTCAAATATCGATGCACATATGCAGGGGGAGCAATTTTGAAAGTAAAAACTATCGAGGTACGAATGTTTTTTGATATTTATATCACAAGTACCTTGGTTGAATTTTCAAAAGGTTTTAATGGCAACTGTAGCAATACCAATAGACCGACCATGTACTTAATTTTATGGAGTTATAAGGTGGTTAAGGTTAGGTATATGTCCCATGATCCAGCCAGAACCAGAGGGATCTACCCAGGGACATTCCATTAAATAGAATAGAAGTCCTTAGGTATGATACAAAAGGAGTAAAAGTGAGAAAGGGGATAATGCAGACTAAGACAGAGCTAACATTGGAACAAACCCAACAAGGTGTTAGTGATGAAGTCTTGGTAAGCATTGAAGGGGTTGAAGAATGAAAAAGAAAATTAAAGATAAAAGGTGAAAAGAAAGAAGCCCTCCTTACACTTAGGCAGAAACCGGGTCAATACATATGCTATCAGAAACACTAAGCTGTTGTCTGGTATTGAACATAGTCATCACGGACCCAGTGATGCAATGCACAACCCTCCCTAGCCACTCAAGGTCTCTCAAAAGACTCTTGTTTTATTTCTCACGGAGATTAAACACATTTCTATCGACTTTCTCACTCCGAGTTAGTTGGTATTGAAAAGGTGGCAGTCTGCTCCAGCCTCCGATTACTAAAACTAAAGTGAACTATCGAGTCTAGACCATAAAGAGATCATCAATAAATCTCACTAGGACACTATTCTAATTTATTTGCTTTTCATACACTGTGAAAACAAGTAATATCTTAAGAGTCCTACGCATAATCCTTGTGATATTGCCAGAACATCAGAGTGATACTTAAGTATTCACAATGACGATGGAAATCCTTCCAGAGCCAACATCAAACAAGCTATGCGGTAGGTGACTTGTGAGATCCTATATGGATCAAACTTGTGACACTGGATATCGATTCGGTCCATACTATGAATTGACGGTTGACGAATTTTAAAATGCATAAAACTCTCGATGTGTCACAAAACCACTTTAGCAAGTGACACGTAAATTGATTTTTCAAATCAATTTTTGATTCAATCGGTGAGATTTTGTCTCTCTGGTTCACTCATTCCGTGTTGTATGCTTTGAGACGCTCCGGTAATGAGAACGGCGAGTGCAACTGCGAAACCCTGTCAAGGAGATTCTTTTGAATTCGACCTGATCACAGGCAGTATTTATACTGATTAATGGAGAACCGTGGTTATTGCAACCGTATTCGACGAAGTGATAAAGACACTTTCGTCCATATGTTGTTTATCACTAACCCATTCATGCAGGTAATCCCTATGATGGCAGCAGCTGGTCCAATACAAGTCAGATTCATAACCACATGCTCATACTCGACCGACATATGTAAAGATATTATGAAAGCTCAAGTACATGTTTCAAAAGACTTTCGCTACTCTGATACCGCACGTCTTCCTTGAAGTGACGAAGTATTAAAGTTAAAGAATTTCAAGAAAGATGATTATACAAGCTTTCAAGATCAAGAAAAGTATGAGCATGTCGGTCCGAAAGTCACAAGTTCACAAGATGACAAAAGATCACAAGATGACGATAAGAGATTAGATTAGGCTGATGATCTCAAAAAGCTCAAATATCACATACAAGTCAAGCTTAAAGGAACAAGCTCAAGCCTAAAGTCTAAAGATCGCTACGCATATCACAAGATGAAAGATAAAGATTCAAGACCACAAGCAAAGACCGAAGACATTCGTAGAATGCTAAGCTTAAGATTTTTGTAAATCAAAGTGACCTCCCTTAGGGGAAGATTGTTAGAAATAGAGAAAAGTATCGGTCACTTCTAAATACGTAGCTCGTAGGTCTTATACACTTTTTGAAACAATAGAAAGCTAGTTGGACCAAAGCCCATGGAAAGCCCATGATAACCAAGGCCCAACCAGCCACTCCCTTTGTATAAATACCCTCTCCACACATGGAGAGGGTGTTGGTTGGTTCATTTTCTCACATACTCTTTAAGCTAATATATCTTTCTCACTTTCTCTCACTAGAAATGTTCCTCCTTCCATTCTCTCTCTAGTTCTTGTCTTGTTTGTTTCATGGATTAGATAAAACATGTATTCTACATATTGTTCCAGGTATTGTACCTGAAAGATCTTTCATAGTCACTGTGAGATCGCCAATAACATTCGGAGAACAAGACTTGACTATTGCAACAACTTGGTCAAGTTTCCCATTTAAAAAAAAAATCTTATTATCTCATAAACACCCGCTCACAGTGCCACCATTAGCATTCACATAGTCAGTGGCACTAACCCACGACCCACTCTTAAAATCCTCATCCTCACCACATCCTCAACAACTTTCTTCATATATTCTTGTGTAGACATTACAGCCTCATCCAAACCAAGTAGAATATCCCTTGGTTTAAGCAGCTTGGCTGCTTGAACAATACCCGCAGGACCGGGTATTATCCTAACTGGATTTTGGGTTAAGGGGGATGTTTCAACATGTGTGCTACTAAAGGGACGCCAAACGGGTGTTAATCGGAGATCGGAATCATCTATATCAAGACCGAGTTCCCATTGATCATTTTCGTTATTGAGACTGAAATCCATTTGAGATAGTTGGATAAGAAGTTGTGTGAGAAAATAAATGATGGTAAATGGGTATTTATAAGAGAATAGTAGCCGTTGGAATTTAAAATTTAAAAATATAAATACTGAATTTAAAATAACGATACTTAATTAAAACATTACATTTAAAAGTAGCCGTTGAAATTTAAAACATTACATTTAAAACAACAAAATTAAAATAGTTCATAGATTATTAATCTGACTCATATTCTGAATCATATTTCACCCCAAATTCCAACATGGATTCCTCATCATCAGCTTGTTTTTGCCTAATTTTCTCCTCCCGTTCTTTTTCATCCCTTGCTTCTTCTTCTAATGTTTCTCTTAAAGCTTCTTCATCTAGATGTAGTTGATGTAGCTCTTTCTCAGTAAGATATACATAACCTATCTCAAGGGTTTGTGATGACGAACAACCTATATGGGTTTGTGAGCGGTAGTTGTATTTTTCCCGCAGCTAAACTAATTTAGCATTCATTTGTTCTTCTATTTTTGCCGCCTTTCCATACATAGAAAGATTCAGCTCGTAATCTTTATCAGATCCTTCTTTTAAGAAAGTGTCGATTAAAACACGGCTCTCTTGTGGAATGTCATTACATTTCTCGTATGCTTTTCTAAGATCGTCTTTAGCTGTGCATGCATCGTCAAATCGCAAGGCTATATCCAGAATCGTTTTCTGACGAATCATATATTCGTCAATTAGTTTTTGAACCAAAGCTTCGACTTCATTGTCGGTATGTGGAACCAAACAAGCCATTTAAAAAAGTTGTTGAAAGTGTATATAATTGTGTATAAAATGATAAAATAAGTGGGTATTTATAGTGTTAAAGTGTTTAAATTTTAAAAGTTAAAAAAGTTTTTTTTATATTATAAAGAGACAGTTGGGTTTTTTTTCATCAAAAACAAGCACACGACGATGGTCGTGTGGACGATCGAAATGGCTTCTCAATCTCGGGCGACCGACAAAGTCGTCGGTCGACCGAGTCGGTCGTGCCTCCATAGTGCACAGCTAGGGATGGCACCCGTGGGTAATGGGTACGGGTATCTCAAACCCATCACCCACCCACATGGATTTTTTCTCACCTACCACCCACCCGTCACCCACTAGTGGGTATAACTTTTTACCCATGCCCATGCCCGCGAGTACCCATCACCCATGGGTAAACCCGTGGGTCAGTGAAAATGCAACAAAATTACAAAATAATGATATGGAAACTAACTACGAAACTACGTTACAAGACACCGTATCATATTTTCTAAATACCAAGTTCACAAAATAGTTAAAACACGTGTCTGAAACTAGCAAATTAAATGTCATTACACCAAACCACATTTCTCAACTGAAATGTATCATGTATATATCTTTGAAGAGTTGGGCAATTATCAAATATATACAAATAACTTCACAAATATTTAAGTAGTATCATAAATTTTACTCCAACACAAATGAGTTACGGGTACACACAAGGTTATTTAGCGGGTACACCCGTGGGTATTTTAGATGGGTACACCCATGATGGGTATACATTACCCGTCACCCACCCATCACCCACTAATGGGTATAATTTTTCACCCACGACCCACCCACGGGTGAAAATTGATGGGATTACCCACCCATTTACATGCGGGTACCCGCGGGTTATGAGTTTTTACTCACCCATTGCCATCCCTATGCACAGCCATGAATTTGGTTTCTAATCACTAACTTTGGTTTTTACGAAGTTATGAAATTTTTGTGAGAAATGAAGATGAAAAATAAATTAGGAAATATCTTGTCACATGTCGATACAATTTAACAACAAAACAAAAAATGAATTAAAGAGGTGCAACCTAGGCAAGGTTTGGGGTTGGAGTTAGGTTTCAATTTTGTATTTGCGAATATAAAGCAAACCACCCTTCTCACTTTCTCTACATTTTCACACTTCACTTTTTCTCATTTCCTACAAATACCCTTTTCTCCATCTATAAAAGAGCGCTGAGCACTATGGTATATCACCTCTTTATTTATTTTATGGTTTATGAGTTTTGCGAGATTGCACTTCAATTGGTATCGATCATGACGAACGAAGAGTTCTGGTGCTAAGTGTATGTATAGTTATGTAATATTCTTTATTTCTCCACACTAAATTGTATCATATGCTTACGCGTCAAAAACCTATAAAGTTCATGTGATACACGACTTCCCTACACACACTCTATTGCTCTGTAGCATTTTCACGAGCTGGTCACTTATTCTCATATATCCATACAAATTGGGTACGAGCTCTATATTAAAACTCTACATCAACTACCCGCTCCGGACACACATCTACCACAACCGCCATCTGTCCATCTTAGTTTTTTCAAAACTTTGGCGATGTTACCATACCAACAAACCAATTCATTCACCAACCAGCGCGCTATTGAAAACTGTCACATTTATTTTTCAAAACTGGCGATTCATAATCATCAAACCACCCTTCACTCATCAAACTATCAATCTATCATCATGGTATATATAACTTCAGTCTCACTATTTAGTTTTCATTAAAACTTGCTTTCTCTTTTATAAAAGTTGTTTGATAATAATGCAGAGTGCACATGGACATGTTGATCAACAAGAACAAAAATGGCCACCATGGTTAAAACCTATGCTTGGTGAAAACTTTTTTGGTCAATGCAAATTACATGCGGATTCACACAAGTCTGAATGTAATATGTATTGTTTGGATTGCATTAATGGTCCTTTGTGTTCGCTTTGTATCAGTCAACATCATGATCATCGTGTTATTCAAGTACGTTTTTTTTATTACTTAAAAGTCATTGTATACATTTTGTTTTTTGTGTGTTACCAAAATTTTTTAATGTTACATAATGTTGCAGATAAGGAGGTCATCATATCATGATGTGATTAGGGTGTCCGAGATACAAAAGTTTTTGGACATTAGTTCGGTGCAAACTTATGTTATTAATAGTGCAAAGGTTGTGTTCTTGAATGAAAGACCACAACCGAGGCCTGGAAAAGGTGTGACAAATACTTGCGAAGTTTGTGAGCGTAGTTTGCTTGATTCGTTTCGATTTTGCTCACTTGGATGCAAGGTAATTTCACTGTTCATTGTTGATTTATTACTTACTACGTATTATGAATTTAATGTAAGCAAAACCTACTCTTATGTTTCTTTGTTGACTTGTGACTCTTTGTGTAGTCATATTAATGGAATTGTTTATGAGAGTATTTGAGGTGAAAAACGTTGTTTTGAATATTTGTATAAAATAATCTGTTTTTAAATGTGTTTATGGCTATGTGATTATTTCAACCATAAAACTTAGCTTTTGTGGGGATTTGTTGAATGATCATAAATTTGACTTTTTAATGGCCGGCCACCATGAGTGGGAATGGGAATATATGGACAATGAATGATTGATTATTTGAAGTTTAATTGGAATAACAAATGGGATTCTATTACTTTTATGAATATATTCCTTAATTAATGATTAAACACATGTCTATCTCGGTACAGATTGTTGGCACATCGAAGAATTTCAAAGGGAAACAAAAGATTTCGCCAGAGAAAAGACATTTGTTAATGGCGGTTTCGGATTCTGATGATTCGTACAGCAGCGGGAGCCATTTTTGGCAGCATGGTAGCCCTGGAATTCGCAACTTTAGTCCATCAACACCACCATTAACCACAGGAAGCTTGAGGACAGCCAAGAGGAGAAAGGGCATTCCCCATAGAGCACCAATGGGAGGACTAATCATAGAATGTTAATCTCCCAAAGGTTCTTCTATCTTTCAAATTTCTTATCAAATGCACAAGTGCTTTTTTGCTTTAAAAAGCCTGTGTTTGGAATTACCCTTTAAGCCTCTCTCCATTTGTACAAAGAAGCAGCCTATGATCATCTAGTATATAGTTTTGAATTAGATGCTCTTGTAATATAAGGGCAAATGTGGAAAAGACCAAAAACTAAGCTTTGAAAATGTCAAATATTTGGCTTATAGAATAATATTTTTATTTTTCTTGTTTGAAAATGTAATTATGGTGTTTGTGGTATGGTTTTGAAAGCATGAATGATGCCAATGTACTTTAAAGAAATATAAAAAGTGTGAGGCGGAATAACATAAGTTGCGTATGTACTTGATAATAGGCGAGAAAAAACTCCTACTTTGCTGGTATTTATACAATGATAGGTCGGTATCTTCATTCATAGGTAGCCGCTAGCTTTATATGAATTTACGAGTCACAAAAGTAGTATTTTTTTTATGTATGAATGTTATTAATGTAGAAATATATAACCAATGGATAATTGACTAACTGTGTGTAGATTTAACAATATGTCGTAATTTATGCACGTTCAAAACATTCGAAGCCCTAAGTGACGGATTAGAGGTAACCAAACTCATTTTCCTATTATATGTAAATTAGTGGGGGTGGTTTCTGGTGATGTAACATCATAGTATCTCAGCGTTTTTAATTCACACCATTAAATGATTCTATGATACACGAATTTACCAAGATATGATTCTCCACATTTACTACTATAGGATCGCTAGATGATAGCGACAAAAAATGACATCAATTGGATTTATTATTTATTTAATTTCTTATATTTTTTCAAATATATGATTCTTGGTAAAAAAAAAATATTCTGCTAAAAAAATATTAATAATATGTTTTTGAACTAAATACGTGTCACCTTAAACATCGTGTTTTCTTTGGACAATAAAGGAATGTAATTTTGGAATGTACGATGTATGTAGCATATTATAAAATAGAGTAAATTACACGTTTGGTCTTTCATGTTTAATTTCCTTTACATAAAAAGTACGTCAATAGTCTCCAATGTATACGCGCAACCCATCCAAATGCCTGACACCGTTAACTTTTTAGGGTCACGTGCGTATCACACGAGGGTATGAGAGTCTTCTTTATTCTTTCTATAAGCTTGTATTTAATCTTTCAGTTTCGTATCGTTTTATTGAGTATCTAGTCCTTGTGTTTTTTAAAAATCTATTTTTGTTTTTTTTACTTGTCAATCATTTAGTATTTGATTTTTTTTCTATTTTTGGGATATATAAATTTTGTACAACCAAATCATTTGCGAAAATTGACTAGCCTTATTGTCGTTGAATATCCAGTTATATTTTTTGCTTGCTATAATACAATTCACAATGTGTCACTGAGCAGTACAATGTCATGCTACAGTGCTACAAGTGCCGGCCCAAAAAATTACTTCCAAAACCGGCCAAGGTAGAAAAAAAAAATTTAACAAAACGGCACACTCACTTTAACTGTTTAACGACATTTTCACATGAATCTTTAAGAAAAAAAAAGGCCCCACAATTTTTTTATTTCGCCCCCGACGCCACAACGCGGCGGTTAAAATTCCCACTCGTTATATTTAAAATACTATAAGTGAGTTAAAAAACCAGCCGTTCTTTTGCAGCGTCGCTACAGTACCCGGCCCAATGGGCTTTCAATTTGGGTCAGCCCATTTGACCTTTTTTTTTAGGCAATGTAAAAAAAACCGCTCGGCATAAAATAGAATAAAAAACTACAAAAATATTGACTTATTCAGATAAAAAAATACATCGCAGACGAGTGAGGCCCAACACCATAAGCCCATAAAAAAAAACTATTAAACATGAGACCGAGAAAATAAACCCGCACAACATAAAAAATATAAAAGAAATAAAAATAAAATTGAACGCAAAAATAACCGCACATTAAACAGTGAGACCGAAAAAATAAACCCGCACACAATACAATTAAAAAACGCCCTGCATTAACGCGCGATTCCCATTTAAAACCCATGTTCCCATAAAATTATATTAAAAAAACCCGTATAGCAAAAAAAAGAAACCTTTAAACATAAGCCCCACACATAATCCCATATTAAGAAAAAAAACAACACTATTAAACATGAGGCCAAAAAATTAAAAGCCTAGCACAAAATTAGAGAGAAAATAAAATAATATGTCAGCGTGAGAATAAAACGACGTATTTTAGTACCACACGAGTATCGCTACAGGTGCACGGAACCCTTTGGCTCCCAATTTGGTCCAACCATATTGGTTTTTTTTTTTGTTTTTTGTATGGCAATGTAAAAAAAACCGCCGCTCGGCACAAAAGAGAAAAAAAAATTACAAAAATATTGACTAATAAAGATAAAAAAAAAAACCGCGGCGACATGAGGCCAACACAAAGCCCATATCTAAAAAAACAAACTATTAACATGAAGACCGACAAAATAAACCCGCTACGAAATCAAAAATAGAAAAGAAAACAGAAATCAAAATTTTAACGCAAAAATTAACCCGCACTATTAAACATGAGACCGAAAAAATAAACCCACACAAAATACAATAAAAAAACGCCATGTTCCCATAAAATTATATTAAAAAAAACTCGTATAGCCAAAAAAAAAACCTTTAAACATGAGCCCCACATAAGCCCAATAAGAAAAAAAACAAACTATTAAATATGAGGACGACAAAATAACACCACACAAAATAAAAAAAATTAAAAATAGTAATGTCTCGCAACTACGCGAAAAAAATTAACGACCCGCAGCAACGCGCGGGTAATCATGCTTGTTCTTTCTATAAGCTTGTACTTGACCTTTATTTAATCTTTCAGTTTCGTATCGTTTTATTTTTTTTTTGAACAGCAAATTTTATTGAAGAAACTAGCAAGGAGCTAGCATTACAAGATATCAAATGAGGATGTTTCAAGCAACTAACCCAACAAACGCGGTTTTACCCCTAGAACATTACAACAAGAAAAGAACGCCTAACATTAGCAAAAAAAAAGAGTATTTTCAAATCTAGGAGAACATAGCCCGAAATAGATCTAGATTTCTCGCCGCCCAGATACTCCACCACATCGTGTAGAAAACTCCTTCTAACGCCCTCTTAGAATTAGAACGCATCCGGATATTAGAGAACCATTGAAGCCAAGAAGCATATGAATCGAACGAGGCTCTACCTAAATTCCACCAAATGCAAATACCACGATTAATCTCCTCGCCAATAAACATGTGAAAAAATAAGTGAACCCACATCTTCAATCACGTTATCGTACACACTAGGGCAGAAACTATGGGAAACCATTACACCTCTTTTCATCACATTAAACTTGTGGGAGAGCCGCTTCCAAAGAGACTTTCCAAGCGGAATATGTTAACTTTGATTGGGACAGACTTTTGACCCCGCTCTCCGTATTCGAATTAGGAAGCAGAAACTCATCGATGAGAGATCGAGCATCTTTGACTCGAAAAGACCCTTCACCATTCAAATCCCAAACCCACCGATCCTCCGCATTGGATAAAACCACAGACTCGAGGTCACCAAGAATGTGAGAAAGCTGCGCTTTTTAAAAATCTATTTTTGTTTTTTTACTTGTCAATCATTTAGTATTTGATTTTTTTTCTATTTTTGGGATATATAAATTTTGTACAACCAAATCATTTGCGAAAATTGACTAGCCTTATTGTCGTTGAATATCCAGTTATATTTTTTTTGAAACTCTCATAGTTTCCAGTCTTACGATTTCTTAATAACAAAGGCACTAAACTTAAGGACTAATGATGAAATATACTCAAAGAAGATAAGTATTGTAATTAAGTTTGTCACTCACATAAGTCACACGTCGCCGTAAACTGCCTTCTCCACATCCCATCTTTGCCTCTTTTGCATGTTTAATTATGATTCGACAAGCTTCTAAAACCGTGCCAAATACTCAAAAAATCGTGCCAAGTACTATTTGGCACGGTTTTGGCTCCGTCCTAAATATGAGGGTGCCAAATAAATTTGTGTCTTGTCAAAGTTGTGCCAAAAAGTATTTGGGACGAGCATTGGGACGGTGTTGATTTTTCGTGCCATGGGTTAAGTATTTTGGCAGGGTTGGTAATCTATCGTTTCAATTATGCATTTGCCACACTTTTCTATCATGCCAAATGCTTATTTGGTACAATCTCATCTCCCGTCCCAAATACACGGTTATAACCAATTGGCAAACAATTTTTAAAAGTGGTCGAGTGGAAGTTAAGTCAAAGGGGAGTGTGTGTGTGTGTGTGTCAAATAGTGTTTGGAAAGACAAAAAAGACAAGGCGGATAACTAATCTAAAATGTAAAATAGGACATGAACCGTGTAAAAATAGTCATACCCTCGTGTGATACGCATGTGTCTCTAAAAAGTTAGAGGCGTCAGGAATTTGGACGGGCCGCGTGCAAGTGTGTATGTGTTGGGAACTATTAACGTACTTTTTCAAAAAAGAGGACTAAGCGTAAAATCGACAACCACCATGAAAACCAAACGCTTAATTTACTCTATAAAACATATTGAACTATTGTCTTTTTTTTACTTATTAGAGTTAACTAGACATCTAGTATCATGATTTAATTGGCATGTGATAAATATGCACCTTTAAAGTTTTGTATATTACTCAACAGAAAATTAGTTAGAAATTAATTACTCAATAGAAAATTAGTTAGAAAATCCAGTGGAGCGTATCCGTGTATTGCGATGACGGGTACCTTGTGATTAACTGCAAAAAAATAATAAGAAAATGATCTCGGTCAGGCTCGATTCACCCGTTTTTATCGGTTCCAACCGATCCTTTCTGGTTCTTTTTCGGACGACTTTTATAGGCTAATGGAACTGGTGGAGACTACGGTTCCCAGTTGAACCCGTTGGTCTAGTCCAGTTTTCAAAACTATATGTACCATCAACTTGTTAACATATAAATAGTATGAATTTTTGTATGTTTTATTAGGTTGTACAATGTGTATAATAACATAAATTTTCACTTTAGGGTGTTTTATAAAATAACATTAATTAGTGTATTTAATTAGTTTATACTTTGTGCTTTAAGTGTTTTAATACTTAATTTTCTATTTCCTAATCAATTAATGCAACGAAAGTGGTTCATATATTATATGTAGTGTGGATTATTTGTCTTAATTGATTGTAGCTTATCTAGATTGTACTATGTGAAAATATTATTTTAAAACTGAAAAAAAAAATTGCACTAAAGGTCATGGTTGGTCCACGTTAGTTTGTCAGTGAAATGATATATATATTTTCAAATCCTCACATTTTTGCCTACTTTGGTATAACCCCATGAATCTGGTTTTGGGTGGGCCCATGTAAATCTAAACCCTCAACCAAACATGTAAAATAAACACAAAACCAAATCTTAAGGGTGACTCCCCTCAACCAAACGCCTCCTTAGATAACGAGAATGTGTACGTATGTGATATTGCAATTAAAATCCTACCCATGAAATTAAAATACTGTAAATTCATGAGATGAAATACTAAGTTAAGTTTTTTACTTATTTGGGTGAGATTACACATCAAATTCTAAGAAATCAGTATTCTATTATTGTTGATTTCCAGATATCTCTAAACTTTTATGACTATTAATGACATCTACCTCTTAAATTATATTCTAGGTTGGCATAACAGAATGTCGACATCTTGGAAGAGACTGAATATCTTTTTCTTTTTAAGTTTTTTTGCTATGAAAAGCTTATAAGCTTACATTTTCCGAAAGGTTTCTTATATGAATCTTTTTAATCTATTTTCTCTGATCAAGAGATATTATGAAACTTACTTGTAATGAGGTTGAGCATTATTGTCTATAGTTGTTTCACTTATAAATTTGTTTTCTTAGTAGAACCAAGAATGTGACAAGTAAAAGGAGACTTGACTTTTCCCTCACAAAACACTGAGGGGGCTATAGTAGTTTTCATATATATCTCATTGAAGCCCCACTTCGTTTGTTTAGCCTTATCCATCTTTAGTCGTATTTTAGTGATGGCTTTTTATAAAAACCATTCATGTCTTAATTTCATATCGATATATATGCAAAGTCTATGATAACAAAGTTTACACGCTTTGATGATAATGATTTTAATCAAGAGAACTGTCTAACAAAATTTGTCATTCAAAGGAGTCCCTGGTTTACTCGAAGAAAGAGTGCCATATAATCCTTATCGTCAAAGGCGAATAGACTAGACCAATCATTCTAAATGTGTGACAATAGAGGCCTCTATAGGCTTTCCGATTTTTTGGAGCCGGGTTAATATTGATTTACAGATATACAGAAGAAACGTTAAAAAGCTTCTAGTCGGTTAATTTGCTCATAATTAAGATTGCATATATAGAACAGCATGATTTATAATTTTTAGTTTACAAAAGAATTGAAACTGGTAAATTTGGAGGAATCATCAAAGAAAAGTTGCATAAGGAGTGGGGAATGACTCTGGGTAACTTTAGCTTTCGCAACATGTTGATTGGCTACTTTCTATCGTTCCAATACACTCATCTTCAATAAAAATCAAAATCCTATCCCCACCCTTTCTTGTCATTATTATTTCTACTTATTAAATTTTTTATCTTTAATGCCTACATATAATAAATTGAGATGATAAACATCTATATCGTGAAATAGTAGCGAGTACATTTGATCAAAGTAGTTTAACGGTCTATTCAAAATGTTGGCGTGATGCAAGAGTTTTCTGTTATCCGTTATCGCTATAAATTCACATAATAACATTTTTTGTCCTTATGATTTACCGGGTATAACACTTTTTGTCCAAATAGTTTTTTTTAACGGATCTTGTCCAAATTTGGTCGACCCGTGACACTTTTGGTCCAACTTGGGTCCACTTTTGGTCCTTGTGGTTTCTCGGATATAACGGTTTTAGTCCAAAAATGGACCAAAAGTGTTACGGGTCGAGTAAAATCGGACCAGATCCGTTACAAAAAAACTATTTGGACCAAAAGTGTTATACCCAGTAAACCATAAGGACCAAAAATATAGTTAACTCTAACATTTAACAGGCTTTCTTTTCTCCATTTATGTTACATTTATGCAAGAGTGAGTGTAGTCGTTGCATGTTGGGATGTATAAGAGTCGAAAGTCGAATGTCTCTTTAAGCCATGAAGCCGGAGTGAAGACAAATTTATTTGAGGGAAGTCGTTCGTTGAGGCGAGTGACCATGTACGAGGTCGTGCATGAATTGGTGGTGGGAGAATGTCACGAGCCAAATTTCGAAGGTCGGGTTCTGCTTGGAAGTGTGCTGAATGCGAGAGTTCATGCTTTATCCAGTTAGTTTTGTTGGAATACCCTAACGATAAAGGTGCAATATGTGCCATAAAAGTAGAGAACTCGATATGACACTATAGTGATAGAGAGTTTGGGCCGCTCTCCTAATGAGTCCAAAGCATGACGAAACTGGTGAACTTCTGTTATACGCGGAACGAATGGTCGGGTCCTTATGGATATAACAACATCACGCAAAGTAAAAACAATAGATCATTCAATATAGTATGTAATAGCAATCTTTATCTATATAGTTGACTATGTTTCTGCCAATACTAACCTAACGTAAAGTTTTAAGAACATGACCAGTGCTACATTCATGTAATATCCAAGTTATAGTGTATAAAACAACAAAATAGTAAACTCTTACGAAATGGTATTTGTTTTAGCGGTATGCGGTGACATTATCAAAAAAAGAAATTGTAATTTAAAAAGTCTAGCTCGTTTGTGATGGGTGAGTTATTATGTAGTAGTTAGGTATGTGAACATTTCGCATTTTCTTTGAACAAAAGAATAATAACTTTAACAATTTCACATCCTTGTGAATGCTTATTTGTGAGTTTTCTGGGTGCAAATCGTTCTTATTAATTGTCATAACATGGAAAACAAAAAAATACACCGCAACTACCACAACTATAATAACTACCAAATATACATAGACAAAAGTCAACAGATTGTTGTCACAATGGCAAAAACCTCACACAAAACTTAAACTATATACTTCCATGTGCCCAAAACATCAATGACCCATTAACATTTAATCATTTGGTTCTATGTTTATCAATAATTTACCAAAAAACATGCCAATAAATCATTTCATAGCTTGAGGTCACTTTTACATGATGGGCATAATGCAAAGGATTAAAAAGACCTATTTTTCAATAAATGGGCAAGACATACAAATATTCTATTACTATCTTTGCACCTGCCTTTCAATTTCCACCTCAAACCAAAATACAATATTCACAAGTTGCCATACTTTAAGTGGGTTTTGGGTCCCATTTATAATCAACAACACTAAGCCATGATGTCATTACTAAGCCTTATCTTAAATAATTAGATAATATACAAAGGCAAAAACTCTAGAGAACCCCTTTCATGCCCATTCTATGACGAGGTATTCAATTATGAGAAATGCTAGAACCACAAAAGAATTTCATACAAAATGTTTACAAAATGATGTGTCATAAATTTATTGACATTTTAAAAGTTACTTTTGGTTTCTCTCTCTTACATGCATCCACAAGTGCATGACAAATCATTTTGTAAAATACTTTGTATGAATTATTTTGTGGTTCTAGCATTCCTCTTCAATTATTAACATTATAGTATATACTTTAATAGACAGTTATCAAATGTTTGTCACACATAATTAGTTTGTATAAATATAGTTTTGAGATTAAATATTTGTAAATGGGAATAGGTTGCTATCAAACCTTGTATTTTTCTTCCACTAATGACAATGTTGTTTTCATGCTTTCATTCCATCCAACAATGAAACGATAATCATGAAGGTATTTGATAATAACACATGATATTATCTTTTTCTAAGTTTCTACAACCCAACTTGTGGTTATCTCTTTAAGGATCTTTCTTCGTCTTGCATCATTAATTAAAAGAACTCAAAAGTTATAATTTTTGCCGTATTTGCCAAAACTCAACGTCTTAGTTAATCCTCCATTAGCCACGGAGGTTCATATGCGCCGACTCCGAGCTAGTCGCCCTGGAATTAGTCGGCTTGCAATGTCGAATCGCAAACTCAGGTATAAAAAAAATAGATAAAGATTATTACTTAAATATTCTTTGTACTTTGAGAATAACTTCTCTAAATGTTGTTATAATATGAATCAAAATATATATTCGTCAAATGACATCTACTAGTATCATTACCATTTTTATTCAGATTCAACTGTATAAGATTAAGATATGTATGAATTAGTCAGTTTAGTGATATTTCTTTTGAAGTAGTTATATGCAAAAATCAAGTTATGGTATAATGATTTAGATTATATGTTCCTGGTCACATCAACCATCAAGTTCTAGGAATCTGTCATTATTAGTTGTAGGTTGAACATGATTGTAAACTAGTAACATGAAGTTGATCAAAAGAATGCCCTTAAAAGGATCCAATATGTTATGCACATTTTGTGCTAGATTAGTTTTAGTTATACGTACTTTCCTAGTATACATGCTTACAATGTTTATACTCGTGTAAATAAGATAAACCTTTGTTATAAGAAATTGGTGTAACCCTGTGAAATAAATCATTACATCTAGCAAAACTGAAACTAAGTGTGTGCATAGTGTGTGTCTGTGTGTGTTTTTGTGTGTGTGTTCTGGTGTGTGTTTGGGCTTTTGGCTGTGCGCAGGTAGAGAAGAAGAAGAAAGCAAAATGGTGTATTGACATTAGTAGTCTTTGTGGTTTTAGTCTTTTGTCGTTTTTGCAAGTAAAAAAAATTGTTTTAGTTTTGTATTTACTTGTTTTAATAAATGAAAAGAAAAAAAATTGGTGGGCCCCAAAAAGTGGTGTTATTGGTGTTATGATACATGGGTATTTTGGGTGTTGATGTTAAAGCTGATGTGGCGCTGACGTAACAGTCAAAAAATGATGTTATGGTGTTACGACACCTGAGGCTCACATGTCTCATCTTTCAGTACTACGAAACTTTTTTATATTTTGGGTCCACTTTCGCCAATAAGTTCGGGTCTTAGATGTGAAATACCTGAGCATGATAAACAAGTACAGAGTAAATAAAAAAGGTGATGTACAAAATTTATGGTAGATCATTTACCCAACCTTGTTAACATAATGAAAAAAAAAACATGTATCATTTTCACACGACCGAGCTAGTCATTTGTACATTCTTTTGACCAACTGTTTCACCTGCCACTAACTACCACATTCATTTTTACCCTTTATACGGTAAACCAAGGGTTGATCTTAGGGTGCGTTTGGCATGAGGGTTTTGTAAGCAAAGAGTCGATAATCGATTCATTTCCTAATAAACTATGTTTTGTAAATAGGATTGCGGATACAAAGAGTTGCTGAATCCCAAAAACTGAACATGGGAAAGCTTGAAAACAGCGGTCATCGCTTCTTGCCAGTCACTGCTCTAGGAAATACTAGCTTTATATGCTACTTTCCGGCTACAAGAAGCTTTAATTTTGGAAACAAAGGAAATATTAAGATAACTTTAAGCTTGTATGCCTCTCTTGATATTTATATTCAAGTTCCAGTGTTGTTTGCATAAGATGTTTGGTTCAGGTTCATGGGAGAGTTTATCTCTTATGGACCTGATCAATTTTGTCTTATTGTTTTTCTTCATGTGAGGTGATGGTCAAAGTTAGTTTAGCATGTAACAAACCACCGTGGAAACTTATCATCTTTGTCATGGCAGTTAGCATACTCTAATAGTGAAGCCTTTTTTTCAATATAACGTTAAAAATATTCTATCAGCATAGAACAAGAATTCAAATATAGTACTGTTAGTAACCAAGAGTCATAATAGACCTTGTACTGTGTAATAGATCATACACCAACACTACTCGGTCATCTGTAACATAGCTAATGCACGTACTACATGCTTGTAACGCAAAAGACTTTGGATTGGCCAAGGTGGATAGGAGAGTCCGGAAAGAAAATTCTGTTTATACATGTTACAAGAAGAAGTGATGGAAGCACCGATGGTCTTCATGTTCCAAGATCTGCAAATTTGTCCCAATTGAAAGAGGAGTTGGAAGATTCATTCTCAGAGTTGGTTCCAAATTATCGTATCACATATCTTGAGGGGGTGATTGCAACTAATTTTGAATGGAGGAATTGCGTCAAAGCTTTTGGTTCAACCGGGAATCCATGTATGAAACTATCCATTCTTGAATAGTTTTTATCGATTGCTTGTTAAAAGTGAAAGAGTTTAGACTAATGGTTGTAATTGATTTTCGAATATATATTGCCTATTGGCAAACCAGTTACATAAATGAGCATCTACTTAACTCGTGAAAGCTTCATCGTAATGCTATTAAGTTATGTAGTATAAGAATGTATAGCCAAATTAGCAACATTCGTTTTTGCTAACATTATTTAACTTGAGTCAGAACTGAATTAGTTTATCCATGGTTTAGGTTAACATTTCTCCTGAAATGAGGTACATTGTGTTTTATGAACTTTTACTTTGGGCAATTCACATACTTGTTGATTGGTTAGGCCAACCAAATTTGCCAAATAGTGATCAACTTCTTCGTTTTCTCTTTCTCTGTATGAAAATAGACCTGCAGGGTCTCTTCTTTCCTTGCACTTGAAAACCTGATATATTAATTCTTACCTCAACTACCATTCAACGACCCCTGTAATATTATCATTGCATTGATCTGGTAGCTGATAGTGTAGGTTTGTACGTTACGAAAGTTGCTTTTCCAGAAATTCACAATTCCATTCCAGTACAAAGAATAATTTATGGTAGAATAAATCTATGGTATTAGTACCATTTATTTTTCTGGAGCTTGATGCGCCTTATGAAGCACATTGGTTTACTGATTTGATTTATAAATGTGTCTATCAGGGTATAGGATTTACATGGTGTTGGGATTTAACATTCAAGCTAACCAAGTAGCTACGAGTACGCAAGCGGATTGGATCTAGTAATAGCATATAGTTAACACGTATAAGAAGTAAAAAGAAAACGCGTACCTCTTAGCCAATTGATCAAGAAAATGAATTAAACGACTAAAACAATCGCCTCTACGGTTGCTCACACAATCACGTCAACCGAATATATTAAGCTTGCTAGGCTTAAACTTCACAAACAAATACCTTGTATTATTAACCCGAATACCAAACAACTTGTGTCTTGTAACCGAATTTAAGAACCACCGAATTAGGGTTTATGTGAAACCCTAATTAACCAGGAACCGAAATCAAACAAACCCGAAACCCTATTTGGGGTTTTTTACTTCGAGCAGGGGATCAAAAGCAAACCCCTCGTGTACAAATCTTGATTGTCAAGCTGGGAGTAAACAAGAATGAAAAGATTAAAGCTTTAAGGTTTAATCGAATTAGGTGTGGAGTAATAACCGAAAACCAAAACCTTTGAGAGGGTTTTTGAGAAATTTGGTGGAACAAAGAAACCAAAGAGAACCGGATAATTTGAGGGTTTTTAGGAGTACCGGTCGTTAGGAATGGGACATGGGGTATGGGGTATTTATAGCCTTCATACCCTAGTGTAGATAACTTAGGAAACAAATCCTATTCTAATCACAACTCTCCTTTTTCCTCCTTATCCCAACCGAACCTAGAAACCTTGCGAAACATTCTATACGTTTCCAGCTTTTAAGACAATAAAAGATTTATGTCTTTAGTCGGTTCAAGTCCTTGTGGTTTTACATATCGTGAAGTATAAATATATTCTCCGTGTATTAACGTGTGTGCCCCCAATAGGCTCACATATTCGTAATGTACAAGTGATATTCGACTACCATAATCCAACAGCTCCTAGGGAGTCGGAGTAGCACCTAACACTTATACCTATAATTGTCAAAGTCTAGCAACCCACACAATTATTTTTACATTAGAAATATTATGAGATAAGAGTTTCAAAAATCATCTCAGCTATTTAATGGTTATAAATTTCTTGCTTTATAATCATCCCTTTGTTACAGATACCATTAAACCATGGATATGGATCCTAAGTCATTCCATATAGTTCAACATTATGTTTCTCGTTATAAAAATAATTCAAATATACCAAATGTAATCAAGAATCATCTTGCATTACCCTTTGGGAACGGCCATTCATTTATCTGATTAAATCTGGAGAGGGCCCAATGGTATCTTTCTACACATATCAAGTGGAGGAACAAATCATTTATTGACTACAAGTGTTGTGGATGCTGCTTCACATACACTCCCCAAAAATAGCCTTTATGACTACCATATTTCAGGATAGCGTTTGACTATAATCAAAGATAGATATCCACACATGCAAAACTTGCTTGCATCTCAAGTCTAAGGACGATTTTAAACCATTTTCGACATTTTACTCATGACATGGATCCAAAAGTAAATGCTCGAAGGTTGGGGTATCCAATATGCATCCCTTGTGAATACATATGAGTTTGGTGGGAACACATCCATATATTCACGGAATATAACCAACACTCATATTTGCCTTACATAACAATATTCCCATATTGTTAACCGACAATGGACATATTTAGAATGATTAGAAATCATTCATGGATTAAACATGCAAATATAGGATAACAATTTTTATATGAATGAAGAGCAAATACCAAGTATCTCTATTCATCAGAAAGTAAAAATTGTCTTACAATCCCAATTATCTAAATTCTAAAACAGATATGCATGAGACTAGTTAGTAAGTTAAAGTCTAATGTATTCAACATTTTCAACATATCTTTTGCAAGAAAACTAAATAGTCATCTGAGTAAACTTTTCGAATACTTGTTTCAAATTCACATAATTGTGAAAGATTTGAATAATAAGATGAGTGTCTTATTGTTCTCGTGCATACTATTGCAAGAGTCATAGTATGGACAATGTAATAGTAATTTTTATAGAGTATTTGAATTCAACAACATACCTATCTCAGACAGTCATCTTTACAGTTTCTTAAAATGTAAAGTATTCACATTCTTTAATTTGTAATGCAACAATGCTCTTTGTTGAGCATAGTAGATTGATCATAAATGATAAAATACTACTTTAACTAGAATTGATTATTTTCTAGCATCAGTGTGCACATACAACTCTATGC